>JAWNBC010000016.1:0-14425 GCA_038030265.1 Corythucha ciliata
ATTGTTATGCTTCATGTGTAATACATCACTGTTTTTTTAACTTTATGGTTACTTTGTAAGACGTGCCATAATAGTGAGACAATGTTATTAAATTATATTTTACTTTTCACTAATTCATACGTACGTGAAACCAACTAGAAATAATTAACAATTTATGCCAAAGAACACTGTAAGTTTCTAGTTCTAGATTGGGAAATTCATGAGAAATTTGTAGACATACGTTAACAGTAAAGACTGCATGCCAGCTGGGAAAATTTTATTTTAGATTGGCATTGTTATTTTGTTTCTTCAATCACGTGCCCAATCCACTGCGCGGACAGTCTTGAATAATTTTCACCAATAGGAATCATTCCGCTCATTCTGCCCATAATGCCACGCCGCGTTATGGCATAACGGTGGTCGGAGGGGGACGTTCCCTAAAAATGAACTGAATGCTTGCTTCAAGAAGTACTAACGTAAGACGCGTAATAAATCGGTGACTGCTTTTCTTCCGCTAATAGGCATTATCTGTAAAAAGAAAGGAATCACATAAGCCGCTATTATAAAATAATTTCATCTTTGTGAGTGATTTTGAGACTTCATACTCCCCCTCCATGGATCCGCCACTAAGGATATCGAAAGGTTCACCAGAGAAACACATGAAGAGAACATCTATGAAAACCCCGAGGTATCTTAAAGCAGAAAGCACACTTTTCATGGGGTTTCCACAACACAAGGGCTTTAGGTAATCCGAACAACCCCCTTTCCTCGTTGCGAACGCGACCAGCCCTGTATTAATTGACTACTCAGTAGTACTCCCCCTATCGTAATGTCATGAAGAAAACATCAAGAGCTATTTCCCGGACCAGCCAGTGTGTTTAAGAGAATCAGCAGCACGTTTGAGCAAGAAATCTGCTACCTGAGCAGTCTGAAGCGGACCAAGTTCTGCCTCTGGAGTTGAAGAAACATTGCTCGGGCAAGTTAGTTCCTCGCTTGCGTCTTAAAATGGATCTAGCTGATTAAAAATCAATTAAGAACGTTGCATTCTTAATGGGACATTTTTCTTCGGGAATTACCATGATTGGATGACTAAAGGCCAGGGAAGTTAAACCGTATAACTTCGTTGAATGTTGCCAGATTTCTTGCGGCGTTCTCTGTTCACAGTTAACTATTTTCCTTGTTTCCACCAAGCCTTGTTCAATCGTGCTAGCTTTTCTCAGCCCGTAGTAAGTTCTAACGATCAGCATGGGCATTACTTAAAAGTCAATGAATTGAACCAAGTAATTTCTGAAGATGATTCGAATTTCTCATAGATTAAGAGTAGGCACTCTCCAAACAGTTACTACAAACAACAAATAACGATATGCAGGAGTGAAGTAGTCCTCTGACTGTGTGAATGAAATCGGTACTCACACCGCCATCGGCAGCTCGACGAAATTGTAGTAAGACACTGCCACAGAACAAAAAAAGCACGGTGCTCTCACAAAAATACCTTTTCGGACGAGTTATAAGCCACTTTGTGGTTTAGTATGGCACTGTATTCGAGAAATCTCCGTAGATTGCAAATACTAATGCAAACTGTGTGTACTACAAGTGTAGTACAAACAAAATACAAGAAGATAACAATAACAATAACAATAACAATTCGTTAACCAACGGGTTTAGTCTGTCGCGACGTCTGCCCAGAGTATACAATTTCCAGAGATGCAATGGTCGTGAAAGGCCGCTAGAGAGCACGATCGAGGCAAGAGCAAATGTGCAAATGGGGTGGGTTTAGAAATCTGGATCATGGAATCCCATGGGGATTTCCAGGGGGAAGCCCTGGATCATGTCTCTACGTGATCTAGGGTGAGCAAAAAACGCTTCAAAAACACCCCCTCTCAGCGTACTAAGCTAGGAACTAATGGGTTAAGTCACAATCACAAGTTTACAACTAAGAATGTGAATTCATCGGTCTTCTTTAGGCGTCGTTCACACTGAACTAGCGTTCACACTGAAGTGGCTGGTGCACTTTATGTCTTCTTGTCTCCTACCCACAACACAAGTTTTTGTATTTGTGTATTCAGTTCGTTTTCCCTTGGTGAGGGTGATTGCTGCACCGACTTCTGATGTCGACGCTATTGCGTTGATTGTTACGCGCCTGGGGATAAAAAAAAAATAAGAAGAACGTGGCAACCTCCTCCTTATAGGCGGAACGTCGAGAAAACAATCCTGCTATCATACCCAAGGAACTAATCCATCATCCAGCAAAGTTTCAACTTTTCTCTAAAATGACGATTTCGATGTTCGTATGATGGTAAAGTGAACAAAAAAGATGAGGAAAAAAATGAGGCGAGAAAGCAAGAGCCGCCTCACCTCGGGGAGCCTTAGTACGAACGGTCGGGATTATGTAGAGGGATCCATCACACGCCACTAGAGATCACACCCGGCGGGAACAAATGGTAGTACGAGGTCGCGGGATAATGACACGCCCTTTGAGTGGGATTCATGAAGTGCGTGGCAGTATCCAAGTGGGGTTCCCGTCAGGAAACGTGGAGGTTTCTGAAGATAAGGTTATGATTCCCTTTCAATGTTTTTATTTTGGAGCGTCTCTGTCTGTGTCTTGGAAATTGGATTTTAATTTTTTGTTCCTAAAAGGTAAGCTAACAGTGTAAAGTAAATTACAATTATTAATTTAAGCACTTCATTCGCATTTGACTATTCTGTCATGAAATATTTTAATCATTCATCCTATAATCAATGGTTTAAGTGTGTATGATGTTCATTTAGGCCCGACTTCACCAACTTCTTAAACCACGATCAGCAACTAATCACGATTACAGTGCAAATACTTTATCAGAATTCATATGGGTCGTTACCGACAAGTTTCTTATGGACCGAAAGAAGTGGTAAATTCAGTTGAATTTCTAAACACATGTTCCTAGAACCGCGAATTTTCTGGAAATTTGGGCCCTCAGGGTCGGTTAGAAACTTGTCAAGTTATAAACACGATCAACTTTAAAGGAGATCAATTTTGTTGGTGAAAATGGGCCATAATTTCCGAATATTTGGGGAATATTGCACACTTGAACATATTATTGTTACCTCAGCTACTTTATGCATGGTTTTGTGAGAAGTAATGAAACTAATATGGAGAGTCGCTTAAATCGCTTTTTGAGAAATATCAGATGAGTTGTGATTTTTGCAATAACTTCAATCATTGTGAGTCATTGGTTCCTAAACCTGTTTGATTGCATAGACGCCACAGACGCATAGCACAGAGCTTTTGAACGGGCCTGCCGCAAATTGAGCCCACGCGTGGGTCACCCAAGCTCAAAAAATAGTTAAAAGTCTTTCCATTTTCAACTGTTTTTTAACTTGGATGACCCACGCGTGGGCTAAATTTGCGGCGGCCCTAAGCCCCTTTCATGCATGCGTCTTGGGAGACCACGAACCCATCGAGAGATTAGATTTTGTTTGGTTGCACGGAGTCCACACAACGTATTTTGCACGTCCAAGAATTAAGAGGTAGAGGGTCTTATTTAGTGCGAAACTTGAAGTTAATCATGCCCTTGTTACTTGTTTGGATCAGAGTGAAATTTCACGCAGAATAATTTCCTTCTGAGTTGGGAAATTGTGAAGGCTCGCCGATTTGCCCACGCATGCCTAATTGCAATTGTCACAGGCGTTAACTAAGCAGCAGCTCGTGCATTACGTATCAATAAATTAATGCCTCATTAAAATTTCTGTAGGGATTCTTTGTAATTCAAGACACCGACTTCGTATAGTTTTCGGCACCGAACAAGGCAATTGTGTCAAGAGGTGATGGGATTTATTGTGTATTTATACGTATTATGACCTGAATGGCGCAGTCTATTAGCTACTTTTAAACGGTGTCACAATGGCTCGAGCCTCGCAAAAATACTACGCATGTTGGGAAGATGTCCTTTTGAACTAACCGATGTTCCGCCACTTTTCATCTCGCCATCCTGAACAATTTCTTGATCTATCAAGTTCTTTAAGTATCTACGTAGCGTGACGATATCTCAGGAGACAAAAACTGGTGGCATTAGTGAAAATAAAAATTATCCCATTCATGATTATTTGCATGAGCATGTTTTATTTTCTCCTGCATGTCCTTGGTTGTTTTGTTTGTTGTTGTTTGGTGATGGGAACCAGTGCCTCGTGAATATCTCTTATTCGTTACGTATGAATTATTTTGGATCAGCCAACAAGAAAAATTCAGAAGAAAGTCACCCAGAATCAAAAAGATATTCTTGTTGATTTTATGATGAACAATCCCGCCTTGAACTCAGGAAAAATCACGCCTTCGTTCACGGCACATCACCAAAGAGTAAAATGGCAGGAACTGAAAGATCTTTTGGAGAGTTGCCCTGACGGCCCCAAGGGCAAATCTGTCGCCGATTGGAGAAAAGTTATTATTACTGTTCTTATTTTGACCTAGTAACTTATTTCATTTGGTTATCCAGACATGGTCGGATATGAAGCGCTCGGTGAAAGAAAAGGCTGCCAATATCCGAAAGTACGACACAGGGACCGGATCGGGGCCAAGAGGAGGAGAACTCTCGCCTCTTGATGCCAAAATAATGGGCCTCATAGGCGAAATTTGTGTAGATGGACACAGAGCACCGGAATGTGGTGTCCCGGTAACTGCTCGGCCTCTACAATTATCCGTAAGTTTGTTAATTTGGTCGTTCGCCTTGTGTGGAGTGGAAATAAATGCAAACAACAAATCAGGAAGTGGCTCTTGTCGATGTGCAAATCGAGGAGGCATCTGAAGTTCATGGCGACTTGCCATTACCTGAGCCATCTACGTCGCAACTTCCGGCTTTACCACCGAGCTCAGGGCCACTGATGCTTAGTGAATTAATTGGTGGAGCTAATTATTCTCCGTCCTCGCAGACTCCTCGGCGGCGAATATTGCCAGGGGTACGTAATTCTCTTGTCGCTCAAAGGAGAAACAATTCTTATTTATGTGATTTTTAGAGTAGCCATAGGTCGTCTGGTCGACAGAGGGGGAGGCAAAGGGCAACCAGAGAAGGTGACGTAGCCATTCATTTCCTTAGCCAACTTTTTTACATAATAAATTGTTATCTATTTTCCAGACTCGGTGCTAGAAAACTTTGTGGCTGAGCTCCGCGAAATAGAGAGAGCCCGAAACGCTAGGGAAGAGCAGCTCTACACCGAATTGAACCACTTCGTGCATAGAGCTAGTTCGTTGGTAGATCTGATCATGGACAGATTGCTGTAATTGTCAATATGTATTAGTCGTAATGTATGTAGTTGTTTATAATTAATTTATAAAGTTCCTGTAAAAATTGTAAATAGTCGTGTTATATTTAATTGTGTACAGTTATAATACTCAGTTGTAGTTGCAGTCGTAAAAATTGTCATCCTTAAAATTGTATAAACAAATCGTCCTACCTAGGGGTCATTCCACCTCATCTCACCGGACTTTTGCAGTCGACCCCTCCGATTTCGCTCATTTTTGGTGTGGAGGCTCACTTTTATGGTTAATGAGGCCACGCAAAGTATTATTGAGAGAAAAAATTTTTTCAATGACTTACGGCGTTTTTACGATTTTGGACATTTTTCGAAAATGTGGTGACTGTAAAAGCGTTTTTGACCATATCTCCGGTTCTAATCAAGTTATTTTCCTTCTCCTTGTCTTATTTTGTTCGGAAATAAGTAAAATTTAAGAATATTAGCATATAAAATCGTTAATTGTTTTTAAACAATTTTTAGGGCGTTTTCCGCACTAAAAATGTTCAATTTTGAATTTCTCAAAATGGGTCAAGTCGGGAATTTTTCGCGCGGTGTTATAATGTGCATTAGGATCTAGTGAAACACAGCCTACAAGGGTTTTTTGTGTTATTTTTGTATATCGAAGTTACAGTAATTTTTATAGTCTTAAACGCCTGTTTGCCTATCCATATTCGCGTTCCGGCAACACTTGCCTTTCCATTATCTCTCAAATGACCTCCTACGAGGCATAGTTTCATTAAATATTATTTTTTCACTCCTCTTTGATCCTTAATGGAAATCATAATTTGGAATTCAATTGACAGCCCATGAAGATATTTCGGACATCGTTATGTGCCTGGTCTTCATAACTTAGGTAGGTACGAAATATTGACTCGCGGTTTCTCCAAGCTTGAAATTATGAAATAAAAAATGTATTGTATTTTAGAGTATACAAAATATTATGTAGGAACATCTTTGTTTAAGGCGTTTCAAAAATAACGGCCTTTCCTTTTCCCGTCGTAGCTGCTCAGGCCCGCAGAGACTATTCTATTGCTTCTTCAAGTGTCGGAGCTCTGTCCACATTCAGCCTTCCGCTTCATGGCTCTAAAGAAAAAACAAAAAAGAAAACGTACATTTGAATTTAATTTGGAATGCAAATAATCTCATAAATTTCAGACAATGACGACTCACCTAGTTTCTACTCGACTCTCCGGATTTTGACGAACTTGACGTTGAAAGGTGACCGTTGTGTGAGTGGTGTCAAGAGAAAAGTTCTTGAAAATTATGCTGTCTGGCTCTGAGGGGATTATTGTGTGGCATGATCTTATCCCGGTTATAGGAATCTATTTATTAGGTATTAGGTTATAGGTATCTATTAGGTTATAGGTATCTTTCCTTAAACGTATGGAAAACTTCTTTTAAATTGCCAAGCACTAGACGCTTTTGTTTGCGTTCCCGTTCGCCATTTCGTTCCCTCACAGTCACATAATCTCGGGCACCTGGCATTATCCGGCTGATATCATCGCTCGTATAAAAATCGGCAACTTTCTTCTTTACGTCGTCGCTTAGCGGTTTGCCACGCTTCTGGTTGGGACTCGATAAAATGCCCTTTTCTGTAACAAGAGCTTTACTTCTGCGGGCTAAATGCTCCGTAACATTGAACACTTGCTGTACTTGAGCAACTGACCATGTCTTTGGTAACACGGAAAGTATTGTCACTTTTTCGCTCTACTTTACACATATTTCTAGCCTTTCTTGAAGCTGCATTATCATTTCTTTTCCTGCCTGAGCGAAGTTGATATTTTGTGCAAGGTCTTCGCTTTCAGATGAGTCGTCAGCATGCACAATTTTCTTGAACAATCGCTCTACAGAATGTGTGACTCTAGTTTGCTTGAATGTTGCCAAAGATCGATTTCTGCGCAATCGGTGAGGTACAACCGGGGATTCGCCGATACCTTGCAGCCCTTCATTTAATTTTTCGACGAGTTGGTGCACCGGTGATTGCATTCCCCTGGAATGGGTGCTATCAGTGCTCGAGTATCAGTGCTCTCTTGATAATCGGTGCTGCTAGATCCCGATCCTTCCCGCGGCGTTGGCAGCCCTTGCGATGCACACTGTTTTTTTTACAGCGCCTGAGCACGCACGGCACAGCAAACGTCCTGGCGCCACCGTTGGAAACTTTTCGCGGCACATCCGGTGAAAATCCTCACTGACTTTCCTAAGGCTTCTATTTTTCACCGGTTTTAAGTGGACATTTAATGGGTCACAACACGCTCTTTGGGACGACGCAAAACGTCTCAGATAGTAGTCGGTGTGAGAAGTACAAACCGTACTAATTTCAGGAACACCACTGCGCACTTCAAGCAAGTACAACTCTTTTTGTGAAAACGCACTTCTTACTTTAAAATCTGTTTCACTTGAACACCCGCGTTGCAACTTGACACCGATGGAACATCGAGGTATCCTCTCCGTCATCACAGCAACACTTTCATCCATTACGTACACTTCGAACGTTTCAGACCGAATGGAAATTTGTTAGGGGACAAGTTGGCTTCTTTCTTCTTTTAACACATCATCTCTGACTCCTTCCGCCCCCCTCATCATCAAATGTTGCTTTAGGATAAAACAATATGAGCTCACTAAGCCTTTTTACCATTAACGATTCAAGCACTTTCTTAAATCACATTTTGTCTTGTCCTTATTTTTTTTCTTAGCCCAGTCAGCCTTTCGTATCCACCCAAGATCTACGTATTAAAAAAAAAAACGTTTCTATCCACTCTACATCCTTAACTTCTTTTTATAATTACCTTTCCTCCCCAACACCTCTCACAAGACTCTCGCCCTCTTATGTGTGACCCTCCGAACCGTATACAACAGCGCTTAGAATATCTAGGCTTCGGAGCAGGCATTCGTTAAACTGAACAAAAAGCGACAAAGAGGAGCGAAAAAATAATATTTAATGAAACTATGCCTCGTAGGAGGTCATTTGAAAGATAATGGAAAGGCAAGTGGTACCGGAACGCGAATATGGATAGGCAAACAGGCGTTTAAGACTATAAAAATTACTGTAACTTCGATATACAAAAATAACACAAAAAACCCTTGTAGGCTGTGTTTCACTAGGTCCTAATGCACACTATAACACCGCGCGAAAAATTCCCGACTTGACCCATTTTGAGAAATTCAAAATTGAACATTTTTAGTGCGGAAAACGCCCTAAAAATTGTTTAAAAACAATTAACGATTTTCTATGCTAATATTCTTATATTTTACTTATTTCCGAACAAAACAAGACAAGGAGAAGGAAAATAACTTGATTAGAACCGGAGATATGGTCAAAAACGCTTTTACAGTCACCACATTTTCGAAAAATGTCCAAAATCGTAAAAACGCCGTAAGTCATTGAAAAAATTTTTTCTCTCAATAATACTTTGCGTGGCCTCATTAACCATAAAAGTGAGCCTCCACACCAAAAATGAGCGAAATCGGAGGGGTCGACTGCAAAAGTCCGGTGAGATCAGGTGGAATGACCCAGATGATAACATGATTGTAAGTTCAATTCAAAATAAGTCAACCCGTCTCTTTTAAAACATACTTTCAAGTCATTCGCACGTATCACTCACGTTACTCATTTTTCGTTTAGAAAATTTTAACAATAAATTACCGTTACGGGAGAGTTCCTATTTCCTAAATTCAGCAGATGAGTAAAAATTTCCATCGTGATTGAGACTTCCCTCACATTTTTTTATCATGTGTTAGTTTTGTAACCTAATCCATCGATGAATTTAGGAACTCGCATTAGTACAATTTAGGATTGTACTAATAAATAAGTAAAACTTAAGAGAAAAAAGACATATGTACAATAAAAGGACGAACAAACCAAAAAATATATAAACAAAATAAACAGGCGTTACAACTGCGAAGCCACTCTGTCTCTTTTTTTTCGCCCTTGACTCAACAGAGCATCTTGAATATTGTCTTGTGTAACTGCAATTCGCGGTTCATCCTGAAATCAGTCAAACATAAGTGAATAAAAACTGAGAGGAAACTGGGAATTCATATGTTAAAATGCCATTATTTCAGTATTAAGATTGTTTCTCAGTAATACTCGAGGAATACTGTGCTGCGTTAGATGTTGATTTCATTTAAATGAACTTTCACAATGTACACTCATGTTCAAGTCAGATCATGGAACTTATAACGCAATTTCATTTGTAATTACTTGAAAACGTAATTCTGAGACCCAAGTTGATATCCGTAGGGACCATGCATGTCGTGTGCAGGTTGTGTGTGTTGAGTTTCAATGAGCTCCAGAGAATTTAGGATAATTGACTATTAGGTTAAAATGATTTTAGAGTGCAATGCCTGAGTTCGGAATGTGTGATACCGCGAGATAATTATGTTAGAGTGACACCAATAAATTCATTTTGTGAGTGCCTACTGAAAAGCATCATCACATGAACTATAGGTTTCAATCAACTCACATCGTTGATTCCGACAGAAAGGTCAACATCAGAGAGCTTGCCCTGCACGCATATATTATGCAATACGCAGCAAGCTAAGATTATATTAGCAGCCTTTTCAGGCTGATAATGCAGTGTCCGATGTTTCAGGAGACACCTGAACCTGCAGGGTGTATTGCTTAATGCTCCCGAGCGGTGAAAGTGGGAGCTTAATGCTCC
Source organism: Corythucha ciliata (assembly GCA_038030265.1). Taxonomy (NCBI): domain Eukaryota; kingdom Metazoa; phylum Arthropoda; class Insecta; order Hemiptera; family Tingidae; genus Corythucha; species Corythucha ciliata. The sequence continues at coordinate 9,906 of JAWNBC010000016.1, forward strand.
GAAATGAAAAGTGCCTAATGCTCCCGTGGTGCTGAATGATCCGGCCGGAATGACTCGGTGGTGCCTAATGATCCCTCCATGAAAACTGCCAGATGTGTGAGCGATTAGCGTAACCCAGAGGACACCACGAGGAGGTTGCTCACGTTGTCCCCCATTGGTGACGGAAGTCACCTCGTCAAATTGTAAAATTGAAATAGAAGTTCTCCCATCAGAAATGGTCGTCAAAGAATTTAAAAAACACAAATTTTAAGTGGTGGTGGCGGGGGGAGAAGGGAAGTGGGGGCGCAATTTGAACGAAATTATTTTTATAAATGCGAAAAGTTCTACGTCCCCTCTTTCTTGCCGATCAATCCATTTTCGTACCCAAGCTTGCTGCTTTCGGATTTGCGATCGAGGAACGTGGACGTGGTGGACGGACTGCAACTTCGTGTAGACCTCTGTTTGATTCCCAATCAGACCGTCAAAAAACTCAAAAATGTTGGGGTGCGGCGAGTTAAAATCTTTCGTTCTTTTATGCATGACGTTGAAGCGTTTTTCTCTGTCTACATTCGTGGTTTCTGGGAAGTGAGTGAGTAAAAAAGGCTCCAGAGGACACCCACTGTCACCTATGAAACGAAAACTTCGCATACACTTCAAAAGCAACGTAGCCGATAATATGAGTTTACCGAGCAACCAAGAGTCAAATTGCTTTCCGAATATTGGGCAAGAAGATGAGCTCTCAGCGAGCTCATCCTCCAGATGAACGCGTCATGGGCTGAGCCGGTATGTTTAGCGTTACCGTTCGTGATGATCCCATCAGCGTCACAAACCTAACGGTAACAGCGAGAAGCCTCTATTAATAAGTACCTACTCGCTTGGTGTTTTCAGCATGTGTATGTGACATACCGACAAACTTGGTAATCAGGCGATGTGGGAAATACATGAAAATTATTTAACATGCATAACCCTAGGCTAGGTAGTGGTGTATCTGAAAGAGATTGCACCAAACATTTATTAGTTTTTCAGGCTTCAGCCAATTTTCCGTCAGCGGCTGAAAATGGTCAATTTTTGACGTGCCATATCTCAGGAACTATTAGTTGTTCGGATGTAAAATTGGGCTTAAATTGTCACAAATTTAGTCTATTTCAAAAATGCAAAGGAGCGCCATCTTCGAAAAGTACATAGTTCCAGAGTTATAATCAATTGAGTAGAAAAAGTCGGAAAATTTCACGTTTTTTTTTTTTTTGCTATTTTCGACGTGAAGCCAACAGATTTTTTGTAGGCGAAGTTCAGATCGGATTCAGCGCCCCAAGAAACATACAAATCCGTTGACAAAACTACTTCTATACGTTTGTCCCGGCCAAATCCCCTATCGACTGGACTACATCCAGGCAGGACTAACCATATTCTCTCATCGTATGTAGTTTTGTGTGCTACATTGAATGTGCTGTAGTAGGGATCGCTGGTATCAATACTTTTTGAGTTACGGACAAACATCTCCAGCATTTTTAAAGGATTTATTTTTATATTTGTGAGCGTATCTCAAAAAGTATTGACGCAACGATCCCTGCAAACGCTCATTCGATTCAGCACGAAAAAATTTTATGTAAGATCAGAGAACATGGTTAGTCCTGCTCAAAATCTTGACACACATTTTCGAAGCACATCAAAGTATCGGGAAAAACTCGTTTTTTCGGGTATTTTCGTTAGTAACTCAAAGAATTGTCAGTTCAAGTACCTGCTATCTCTCTCCTTTCCAGAGTCGGACCCCACCATAGAGATTTTCAGCCAATCAGAAGGAAGGAGAGAAATTCGACTTGAGCGCTGCTGGTTCTAAGAGTCAGAACTATAAGTCTTGAACCAAAAACCTATTGGAAAAAAATTCCCCCAAGTGTCTCTACCGCCCAGTCTATCGGTCAGATAGGGAAGATCCAGAAGCTCAACCTCACTCCTTCAAGTTTTCTTCGAGGATTAACCCCTCAGCCTCTTATAACCTCTTATAATTCGGTCTGGGGTTCCCCAGAGCTCGATATTCGGAAGTGACCTAGTCACTTTTTTTTGAACGATTTTCCTGAGTCTCTTCAAAGCAAGTCCTTGCACTTCGCGGATGACGCGACTCTTCTTGAGTCATCATGTTGCTTAAATGATGTGATGGAAAAGGGCGTTTATCTAATGAGATCTGCTACTGAGTGGTTGTCAGGCAATGGCCTGTCTGTGAATCACCTTAAGACGAAGTCTGTAATTTTTACCTTGAAAAGGTTACCTCCAGAATTAAGACCGTCGCCTGTTAACTTTTTGGGAGTAACAGTAGACAGGAGGAGCATTGTACCGCGCTCACATCAATTTATCAACAAAAGTGTTTCTGTTAGGGCAGTTGGCTAATATTGTTTCAAGAGATTTACTTTTGACTGTGTATTATGGGGTGTTTCATTCCAAGATGACATATGCGTGGGAACATTCCCCTCATATTAATGGAGTGGGTGGCATTCAAAGGGAAGCGATTAGAGCCATTACAGGAATGAGTACTCGGCAAGATTGTAGGGCAAAATTCGTTGATTTAACTAAACCATTGTAAATGTTTACATATTGTTACGAAAACCTGGCGCTCGCCGTCTCTCGAGCGGATACCACCACCATTCCGGCGCTCTAAAATTTGAACTGTTTTTTCGAAATCTGACCCGGTATGTTCCAACGCCTAAAACCCCAGTAACAATATTTAAGTCACTTAAGCTGATTCACTCCCAGAAAAATAGCTACAATGTCGAATCGGATTGCCACCAGTATGATAACCGGAGCTTAGACTTGAGAATAGTCTTTCATAGAATTAAGAAGAGTTGTAACGCGGCAAATTATTAGGGACTGAAATTTTATAATCACCTTCCGGTAGATGTCAGGAAGATGAAAACAATTGGTTTTATTGGGACAGTTAAAAGAGTACTATAGTCAAACCAAACTCTGATGGGTCTCGCATTCCCCTTGGAATACGATTTTTCAGCTTCTCCTTTCTCCCACTTGTGACTTGCCGCGAAATACAAAGAGGGTAAAAATTAACAGTGAAGCCGTAAAGTCGTTTGGTAGGTTTTAGTGATAACTAGTTTTCAAACAATTTATTTTAAAATAATTTTAATTATTCGCAAAGCGCAATCATATTCATGTTGCTGTGACTCTCCGTGGTGATGAAAGTGTGCTTAGCCGTGCGCGAATTGATGTGTCTTCTCGGGTACCTACTCTGAAACTGCGTCCGCGTCTTTGCCGTTTCTCTGGTTCTCCGGGGCGTCGTGGAAGCTTATTATGAGTCGAATACCTATTTGCCGATTTCCTGCTCGATTGCCTATTTCCTGCTGAGTTCTTCTTCACTCTGATGCCTATACGTTGGTTCGCTATGCGACTTTTGGACCTACTTAAATCCCGTCAAGAAGAACAATGTTTCGATTCTGGTTCGTGTATTCTCTCATCTCTCGTCGCTAACTATATCCGGGCGTTCCATTGGAAGTTTACTCCGTCCCTTTACTTATGCCTTATTTGAGCAGTCGGCGAACTCGTCTACCGTTTCTTGTGTTTTTCCCTTTTCCTCGTTGGTGTGCGAAAATCATAATTGCTGTCATCGGTTTGTACCGCTCTTTCATTTATCCTTGTCGTCTTGCTCATGGTGGATGACTTGCCCTGCAGCCTTGCCTGTCTGTCTGAACTCCGTTTGCTCTGTCTTTCTCTCGTTTGAAAAAAAAAAAAAAAAACAACAAAAAACTGCAAAATTCTCATTTTTTATTTTCAATATCTGATAATAACCTTCAAATTTGTAACTCGCCACTTCGCCGGTGATAGTGAAGCTTTAAAAAATGTTTCAAGGATGGGGCCTACACAAGGATGGATCTACACACTGAACCGTCTCTACGGAGGGGTAATTCGGGTTGAGCCTCCAAGACCAAGGAAATCCATCATACAGTGTACCAACTGTCAAGAATTCGGGCACACGAAAAATTATTGTCACAAACAAGCCAGATGTGTAAAATGCGACGGATACCATAAAACTGAAAACTGCTCAAAATCTTCTAGTACTCCCCCAACGTGTGTTAACTGTAAGGGACAGCACACTGCCAACTACAAAGGCTGTCCAGCACTACGAAAGCTCCAAAAAAGTCCCTCCCCTAATCTGCAAACCCAAGCTCGGCAAGTAATAAATCCACCATCAATAAATCCACCTGCAACCGAGAACAACAATCCTTCCCCGAAGACGCACACATATGCTGCAGCCGTTCGCCAATCTTCTGATACAGAGTCAAACATTATGAACCAAGTTATCCAGAAACTTGACTCACTTCTAAACCTACTCACACCTCTAATCCAAATGTTTGCACAGATCATGCCAAGTATTATTCAGAATAAATGAGCAGCGTCTCAGAACCACCCATCAGAATTAGCACGTGGAACGCAAGAGGTTTAATGAACAAATACCACGAACTTATCCACTTTCTATCCACTTATAATGTCGATATAATCCTAATTACAGAAACCAAATTAGCATCTCATAGAAATTTATTTAT
>JAWNBC010000017.1:0-14245 GCA_038030265.1 Corythucha ciliata
CCGCACAAGCGTACGATCTTTCTTTTTCATATTTCATCCCTAAAATAACTGTAAAACGCACACAAACTTTTACCTTGAAAATTCACACTATTTCGACGACTTATTTAGGAAAGCAAGATCGTACATGGGAAGTTGGTTATTTAAATTTGAACAATACAGCCGCGTAGTTTTTGTACAGAATGCATTTCGGGCCCAATCCCGGTGCCCCTTATCAGCAATCTTATCGCCACTACAGCAAAACAGCTGTAGCTAGTTTTGCTGTAGTGGCGATAAGATTGCTGATGAGGGGCACCGGGATTGGGCCCGAAATGCATTCTGTACAAAAACTACTCGGCTGTATTGTTCAAATTTAAATAACGAACTTCCCATTTAATATTCAGAACAGCCAAATCAACAAAACAAAGATCAACGATTGGCAAGATCGTACGCTTGTGCGGAATTTCCTGAAGATTTAAATGAGCCCTTGAAGTCCACGATTGGTGCAGAAATACGGCGGTAATTTCCGTAACGCGGAGTAAGCGTGGTACTATTGGGGGGGGGGGGTCGAGGAAACACATGTACAACTCCCCCTTAAGGCCATGAACGGGTGCCCTTAAAGCCGGCTTCACATGTGATCTGAAAAAAGCTCGGCTTTGAGCTGTATCCAATGAAATATAATTAATTCAAACGCGGGTTGCTCTTTGATTGGCTACAGCTCAAAGCTTAAGCTGTCACAGCTCGCATGTGAAGGCGGCTTAAGGGCTTTGGAGAAATGAAATCCAATTTGAGTAACAAGACAATTAGGAAATTATTTTATTTTTTAGTAAACATGTGTCGGGATTGTTTCCGCCACAACACTCCCCCTCCTGATGATCACAGTTGTAATTTCTTCTGCGAATTTCACAGATCGATTTGGACGTTCTACAGTTGACGGTTTTGTCGGTGACTTTCGAAGAATAGACTGCAGAGGATGTAGAGTCATAGTTGGTAAGCTGGAATCATCTCCAGCTTTGGTTTTGTCGACATGTGCGGGTTTTAATCTGTCGATTGAAATTGTTTTAGGTTTTCCTTTAATTTGTAGGGTGTAAAACTTGTCATTTTTTTTTAATACGAGAAAGGGACCGTCATAAGGTGGTTGCAAAGGTGGTCTCACGCCTTCGCGACGTAAAAATACGTGTGACGCCGATTGCAGTGATGGTGGCGTCTATACATACGGTTTGGTCGCATGGTCCGAAATTGGTGGCGTTGGAAGGTTCTGCATAGTTTTTTGAAATTTCTTTACGATTTCAGGAAAATCAGCTCCCTGAGAAACACAGGAAGGTTTGATAAAAAAATCTGCCGGAAGACGCAACGGTTGATCATAGACAAGATCGGCTGCAGAGACGCTTAATCTTCTTTGATGGCCGATCGAAGGTGCAACAAAATCATTGGAAGCTTTTCACTCCATTTGTTGGATGCGTGGCAGATGACTGCTGTTTTTAGAGATCGGTGCCACCTTTCAATTAGCCCATTGCTTTGTGGGTGGTAGCTAGTGGTACGAATACGACTTATTTTGAGAAGTTCTCGAAAAAGGTTTGACTCGAATTGACGTCCCTGGTCCGTGCTGATGTTGTTCGGAACTCCAAAACGGGAAATCCACCCGCTCACAAAAGTTGACGCGATGGTTTCAGCTGTTGAGTCTTTGATCGCGAACGCTTCGGGCCAACGGGTGAATCTGTCAATTCATGTTAAAACGTAGTTGAAACCGTTAGATGGTGGAAGGGGTCCCACAATGTCAATATGGCAATGGCCGAAACGTTCATTAGCTGCAGGGAAAAATGAGCGGGAACTCACTGTGTGCTTGTGAATTTTGCAACGTTGACAGTGGAGGCATGTTCGCGCCCATTGTGTACAATCTTTTCGCATACTAGGCCAAAAGTAACGTAGACAAACTTCTTTAACAGTATTGCGAATGCCAGGATGAGTAGGTGCGTGAATTTCATCAAATACTTGACGTCGAAGGGATGTGGGAACGAAAGGTCTGATATTTCTGGTTGTTGTGTCACAAATGACAGGATGATTGGTAGCGACCGGAATGAATTTTGAGAAGTGAGAAGGGAATTCGTTTATTCGTTTTTGAAGTTCATGGTCTTCGTCCTGTTGACGACTCATGGCATCAAAATCAATTGCCGAAGGAATTTGAATCTATTCAATGCGTGACAAACAGTCGGCAACCTGGTTATCGGCACCTGGTAAATGTTTAATTTCTGTAGAAAACTGTGAAATGAATTCCAAGTCTCGAAGTTGGCGAGGGGACGCTTTTTCGGGTTTTTGCTGGAAAGCATACATTAGCGGCTTATGGTCCGTATAAATACAGAAATTTTGACCCTCCAACAAAAATCTAAAATGCTTGATTGTGGAGTAAACTGCTAAAAGTTCTCGGTCGTATGTCGAATATCGTTTTTCAGCTTCAGAAAATTTTCTAGAGAAGAAACCGAGAGGTTGTTGGATTTCGCTAGAGTGCGTTTAATATCATTAAAAGCTGTTTCTTGTGAAGTAGACCAGGAAAGAGGCGTTTTGTCGTTCTTTGTTTTTCCTTGGCAAACTTCGTGTAGACGAATTTGCATGGTTGCCATGTGAGGGATGAAACGATTATAAAAGTTGGCCATACCCAGGAATCTTCTTAATTGAGGAGCGGTTTTGGGTCGAGGGAAATCGTTAATGAGTTGAACTTTGCTATGTAACGGGGTTATGCCTTTGGGAGTGATAAGGTGACCTAAAAAGAGTAAAATTTCTAGTCCAAATTCGCATTTCGAAGGGTTAATTTTAAGACCAAATTTCGAGAGACGGTCGAAAAGGATGCGTAGGTGTTCGAGGTGTTGTTTCTCGTCGTTGGATGCTACAAGAAGGTCATCTAAGTACGAAAATATGAAAGGAAATTCTCGGGTGATCTCGTGCATAAACCGCTGAAACGTAGCTGCAGCATTACGTAACCCGTAATTCATGAATGGAAATTCAAACAACCCAAAAGGAGTCACAATGGCAGTTTTTGGAATGTCCTCGGGGTTGATAGGAATTTGTTGGTATGCTCTAGTCAAATCAAGTTGGGAAAAGAAACTTTTGCCATGTAGAAAGGCGTTACAATCCTGTAAAATGGGAACGGGATACCTATCTGGTTTTGTGATTGAATTTAAGCGGCGATAGTCACCGCAAGCGCGCCATTTCCCGTCCGGTTTTGGCACAAGATGTAATGGACTGGACCAGGTACTCATTGAAGGACGACATAGACCTTGGTCGAGCATTGCTTGAAATTCAGCTGTGGCCGCTTTTAGTTTTTCAGGTGACAATCTACGTGCAGTGGACGCGATAGGAGGCCCTTCGGTTTCAATGAAGTGAACCGTGGAATGTTTTCCGCTAAAGTGCTTAGATGAATCGTCTGTAATAGAGGGATACTGTTGAAGCAATTTCCAGTAAATTGTTGATTTATCAATAGTCGATAATTGAAAAGAATTAATTTTGACAGTTTTGCCTGAAGTGGAGTACTTCCGAGATTTATCGACTAGGCGTTTGTTTTTGAGATCCACCAAGAATTCGTGCTTCAGAAGAAAATCAGCGCCGATGATAGGGCTGTTGACGTCGGCGACAATGAATGTATGCCGTACTTTGTGAGGCATGCTCAGGTTTAGAACCAGGGATTTCGTGCCGTACGATTTAATTTTAGAACCGTTTGCGGCGTACAAAGTTGTGTATGGTGACTCGCATTACGTCTGTCGCTTTGTGTTGATGGAACTACGGATACGTCCGAACCTGAATCTACAAGGAAAGTGAGGTTTAATGTTTTGTCGTGTAAAAATAGACGGCATGATCCTTGAGCCGAAGTGTTAGCCGTCGCAACACTCGGTTTTATTCGTTTCCCTGTTTGGGAAAGAAAAGACAACCTTTTTTGCACGAAGACGCCCGAGTGCCGAATTTTTCATGATACCAGCATAGGCCATCCTTGTTTACTTCCAAGCGAGGTGAAAGACTGCGTTGGCGAGAACGAAACCTTTGTTTGTTCATTTGTGACACTGTTTGCTGGATATTTTCCACCGAGAGAGTAAGCGCGGCGAGTTTTTCCGTTAGTATGGTAAGTGTTTCGTGGACGTTGTTTTCGGTTGAAGAAATAGATTTTTGTTGTTTGGTCAGTGCGTAAACGTCGTGGGATGTTACCTCCATGACATTATCTGCAATAGTTGCTATTTTAGAAAGCTCTGTTTCAGGAATAGCCGATAAAACTTGGCGGACGGTGACGGGAATTCGATCCATCCACATAGTTTTTAAAACTTCGTCTTTAATATCACCGTTCGCAAGTTCCCTCATGCGGCGCAACAAGGCGGATGGGCGATCGTCACCAAGCTCGAGGCCTCGAACCAACTGTTGAACTTGGTGGTTTCGTGACTCTGTAAAGCGCTGAATTAGTTTTTCTTTGAGCTGTAGATTCTTATCGTTTGGTGGAGGGTTTGTGACAACGTCGCTTACTTGAGTTAGTACCTCACCTTCCATACACCCCACAACAATGTCAAACTTAGTTTGATCGGCTGCAATCCGACTAGTTCGGAAATTTGCTTCTACTTGGCAAAACCAGAGAGCAACATTGGATCGCCAAAAAGGAGGAATTTTTACGGTAACCTTAGATATCTCGGCAGCGGAAATCGGCTCCAGTGTAGCACTTTCTGCGGAAGGCGTGCCGGCGTTAGCCATCGTCGAAGCAGTCGCGATGAACGAAAAAAAAAAAGAAAAAACTATCGTGTTCGTTCACGTCGGGGTCACCACTTTTGGAGAAATGAAATCCAATTTGAGTAACAAGACAATTAGAAAATTATTTTATTTTTTAGTAAACATGTGTCGGGATTGTTTCCGCCACAGGGCAATTAAGGCCTCTCAAATTAGGTGTATTGAATCTCAAAAATGGGTGTTGTGGGCTACGTAGGCCGTTCCCGTAAACATGCGATCGAGTACATTTTTGCAGCTTTCTCTATTGCACTGCAGGCCAGCGAGGTCCAACTGCGTTAATGATTTTCTTTAGATGTCTTTATTTCAAACAGTCAATTGTATTTGAAGACGCCAAACAGCTAACCATCTCTGGGCTGAAATGAGCGCCGTTGAGGCAATTCCTCAGTTATTTTCGGCTGTAGGACAAGCGGAAACACCAGATTTGGCGGTGGAAACATTAAATCACTGTAGCGATAATAAACTTTCCCACTTCCGGCGCTGATGACCCCTGATAGAGACCTTTCGCCCGGAAACGGAGAAAATTTGTTTAAAAAATCGCTCACTTATAAGCAACACCGCGGCACTCTCGACTCCGAGAAAAAAAACCACGATCGTTCAAACGCCCAGTTGAAAAGGTTCCGTCTCTGACAAAGGCCAGCCCCTTGGCACAATAGCTTCTGGTGACGACAACGACGACGCGTCCTTGTCACGCTCCAAATCACTGGACATGCATTGTTCATTTTGTGACCAAATTGGCAACTCGAAGGACGTGGTGGAGTGAGAATCTAAGGGGTGGTAATCATGCCCCTACAACTATGAACAAAATCTAATTTCGTTCGGGTTGAAGACGAACAAAACAGTTGTGTAACAAATAAGTAAAAAGATACGTAATATAAAAGTTTTCGATTATTTTTGTATAGAGCTCAAATTGTGTCCTTTTCCTTAATGTTTCCCGAAGTAGACCAAAAAGAGAAGGTTTGAGTGGAAAAGGACCGGTAAAGAAAGAGAAATATAAGGAAAGTGAAATTGTCTCTAGAAGGTGGTCCAGTTTATAAAAGAGAACGGCGGAATTGTGTGGGCATTGTTTTAGGCTCACCATTTCCACAGCGAGAGAGAGAGACATGCTAACAGCTAGAAATAAATATGTTCCAACCTCTTTTCTGTCCAACACTGTTTTCTTCAATTTGAACCCCCCCCCCCCAACAACAACTGTAACCCACGCGTTCGAGAACGTAGTAAAGTCTCAACTTCGTTTCATTCTCCCTTCCTAGCAGTTCTTACTCGACCCAACAGTATTACAGTGTCTACTTTAATGAGACTGTGGTTCTGGGAGCTCGCAGTAAATAAAGGTTAATCTGAGACTAGTTCAACAGCGGGAAAGCGAAAAGGGGGCGTGTAGATGGAGGTTTTTATTGTTGAGCTTCGAGGTTAGTCAAAAGATAGAAAGGGTGAGGGTTGGATGCGGGTTGAGGGAGAAGGATAACAGTTGAAATGCAATTTTCAACGTTTTCTCCCACACATGAACGGTAGCTTTTCAAACATTTTACACACTTTTATTGCCGTCGCGTCGGTGAGAAACTCCGTGCGATATTACTTGACTAACAAAACAACGGATTAAAATCGGCTATTAAAATCGAAGCCAAGCATAAAATGACAATTTGTTACAGTTTTGCCTCAACACCCCCCACTCAAACCGTTTAGTTCCGTTTCCCCGGTTGAGTGCAGTTTCACTTCAATTCACAAAACGCTTCGTTTGATTAGTATCGTAACTCTTTTCCCCGAATCGTAAATCGCTCCCTAACCATTTCCATCAGCACCACAGTCCCTAAACTTCCACTATTATTTATCGCTTTCTAATTTTGGTGGGATGCGTTTGGGTTGGACAGGGGTGGGTTAAGACCTCCCACCACCGTAACCACCGACCACAGCCGGGAGAAAATTGTATGAATTTCCGGGACTCAAACCTTCTAGCGTCTAGGTAGGGTTTAATTAAAGCCGGTTTAGAATTAAAGCGAATCCAACACGATACCTACTACTTATTTGGTTTTAATCATTGCATCAATCAGTAATCACAATAATAATTACGCTTGACTGAACGTTGTGGTGAAGTTCTCATTAGTAGATTGAATACATTTTTGGGCGAGCTTCTCAAAATCGATTCATCAAAAGATAATTACGCTTTAGTGTATGCAATAACCCACACGACTGAGCGTTGTTGAAGGAGAGGTGACTCTCAACCGTTGAGTTGGAAGAGGTGTAGTGAAGAGCTTTTGTTTCCTGGGAGGGTCTGCTTGTTCACGCGCCCACGTTAATACAGATGAACGAAAGTGGTAGGTATGGAGGAATTCGTGAAAAAACCTCGATTTTTACAGTTTAAAATTGATTTCACTCGCCATGGTAAGATCGTAGCATTAGAGTTTTGATACAGATTGGCTACAAACTGTTACTTGTAACATTAGAATGTTTCAAGAGGCTAAAATGAGTATAAAATTCCAGTAATTATGACATTGAAACAAAATATTACTGCATTATCATTTCAATCTCTCTCACTGAAGTATAAAGAAGACCTTTTTTGGCACCAGTCCAGCATTTCAGTCAATTTCTACGTTTTTCAATAAACTTAGTCGATTCAAGTGACAGATGAATAAAATTTATTCGTGGAACGTGTTTTAGAGCGTTCAATTTTCGGTAAACAAAACGGCGCCTCGTATTTCTAGTTGCCCTAGATCACGAAACCATGAAAAATGAATCATTTCGACTTCCAAACATTGTCACACTGGGTCACACTCTTCCAAATGCAATTTTCAAGTTACCTCTTTCCCCTTAACAACATCACAGCGCTGGTATTTCGTTTCGAATCTCATGAACAACTTTATAAGTGGCTATATGTTTTCTGTATCGCTTTTCTTAACGGTTTTAGAAGACCTCCCTTCCCGTACAAGACAAGGTTTCTTCACAATGGCTGTTCTTATCAGGGAAAGCCTTCCCCCCTCACCGCTTCTTCATCAATCCATTCTCACGCTTCATCATCCCATAATTCCTCTAATTAGCCTGGCCCTACCCCCTCCCTTTTCCTTTTCACGCAACCGAACCACTGCCTAAAACCGTCATCATTCAACGAAGAGAATAAACCTGTTCCTAACTTGATGAAAAGGTGGGGGGGGGAGAACATGAATGTTTTTAGCACCCTCTGCCCAACCGCCACAATCTCTTCAACCTACAGTCTCACACCGTCGCTTTTGTCTGGAATAAACGTGTCCGGGACGGCTCGCATAAGTTGGAAGCGCTGGGAGTAATTTAAAGGGCTCTCAAATTACACTTATCTGGGGTACAGGCTTAGCACTTGCAGAATAACTTCTCCTCTTTTTATTTATTCGCCTATTTGAAGACTAGAAGTCTGTACAGGGGGGCGGTCTATAAATATGAAACTGGAAAAAGTTTGACAAACATTTTCATGCAAATTGGTGTCCCCGTACTACATTCTCCGCTTCACGTAACTTTCAACATTTCAAGTCCATGAAAATTAAAAAAAATAATTTCTCGAATGAATGTATTACTTTTAATGCTTAATAAGGCTTGGTTTATTCAGGGAACACGCCAGTCACTGCAGGGTAGGAGGAGGACAATATTCTGAGTAAGAATTTTAATACCCCACGTTCCCACCAAGTGTTGGGATGGAGAAGAAAACTAACAAAAATAGCATAAACCTACACCGTAGGTAGCGGATATGGGCTATCTGTATTCCAACCTTATATTCCTCTCCAAGTCTGACTGCACCCGCGCCCTGCACAAAATCTGAAGCCAAAATAAAAAACCAGTGACTTCGAGTTAATTTTAAATATGAGGATATACAGCTGTATACTTTTTTTATTATTAAAAAGAAAAAGTTACGGCGAAGTTAAGAACTGAAAGTCTTCATTTTCGTTTAGAGCAACGAACGTGCCTTGTAAGCGAATGATGGAAGTTTTCTCCGAGTCCACGAAGGGCTCGTTTTTAGGCTTGATAGTTGATTAGACAGTTTGAGTGCGGCGTTGAGTCAAGGCGAAGTTTCCGTAAAAACAACAATAGACGACCGTGCAGGTTAGGGGGAGGGGGGGTCTTTAAAGAGTGGCAACTTCTTCAGCAGTCACCGGTTATTCGGGTTATTTGAGGTGTCAGAAATTAGTTTTAGGTGGAAATTGGTGAAGGAGCCCATTTTTAGACTGAGCAATTGAGTTTCTTTGACGAACCGATAATTTTAGTGGTCAATAATGCCAATTTTTGTTTGAAAAATTTGTTTCAGAAGAAGCAAGTTAACCAGCGCAACTACAGATATTTTTGGTGAATCCCTTAAGCGAGTCCTTGGAAGGGGAAACTATACGTACAACCTGCGGATGTCTGATTGGTCAGAATTATTTAGGCAAATTTAGGCCATTTTGATTAGTTTTCACAAGCTCCCCCACCACCATCTTGGAAGTTTCGCGAAAGTAGGCTGCGCAGCGAGGTCATTGCCGTGGGCCCCTACCGTTTATTCACGCTTGAACATGAGTGAACTTGCCCCCAGGAGAACCGGCAAAATCAGCTGAAATAAATGACTCACGTTTACCCCCCCCCCTGTTTACGTGGCCCACCCGTGGTGGCTGCAACTGGTAGCGGTGAATCCAACAGCGCGTTCATTGACTTGAAGAAGGCATTCGATAGTGTCCCCCCCCCCCTATGGTATTCTCGTCTCAAAATTGCGTTGGTACAACTTTTCACCGAGTTCTATGAACATAATTAAGTCTTACCTTTCTAATAGAAAACAAGCGGTTAAATTGGGCGTTGAAGTTTCTGACCTGAGCGATATTCTTTATGGCGTGCCCCAAGAGTCTATTTCAACTCATCATCATCATTTCCAACTGCTTTCAAGTCAATAACGCGTCTTTTTAAGAAAAGGGCACAATTTTATAAGTTGTGTTCACGATTGGAGCTCCTCCCCCACGGAATGAATAATTAGAAATATTAAATTTTATTCGGTTGGTACTGTGATGTTAAGGAATACAAAAACCAAGAGAATACGCAATTGATGACGAAAAAAAAAAAAGTTCTGTTGATAATCTTTGAACTTCCAACGATGAATTATGATGGCAAAGTGAGCTCTGCCTGCGGGGACACTTCGGCTTTTTGGCATCGTCGTGAGTTGCTCTGCTGTACAATGTTTTGAGTGGGTCGAGGGGTGTTCATTCTCCCTCCTTTATTTCAAAAGCAAGCACAAAGAGTTCTTGAAGTGCCGACCAATAAAAAATCAATTTTCTCTTCAGTGTCTTCACTTCACAACACTCGGGTCAGAGAAGAAGAAAATGATGGGTCGAGTAGTGAGTACGACGGCGCTGAGGGGTGGGGACGCGGTAATGCAGATGGTGAAGGGGTTGAAAAAGAGATGCCCGTGAGAGCGAGAGACCCAATTGTGACTCAAGCATCCTCCTGCATATATATTGGAGCTGTAAAGGAGGAGAGAGACCCATGGAAGATCACTGGTGTACGGACGGGAAGGGGTTGCTTTATTGGCGGGGCGGAAGGAGGGGGGCTGATTCTTCCTTCGCTCCTGTTCACTTCCAAAGATGGAATTGATTTTACTCTTTCAAAACCCTTCATCCTTATGCCCTTCTTCAGCCCCTAATCATATACCCTAGCCTATTTCAACAGCCCCCTTCACCAATCCCTACATTCACGTTTTATCATAGCTTTTTCTCCGGCATCGATAAGTCATCCATCGTCATTTTCCAGGCTTTTCACTTCTTGTTTAGCCTTGAAACACACTCGCAAGGACTTCAAATCCTCTTATGCTGCGGTAACTTTCTTTACTCTATAGCAGAGGTGTCAAACTCAAATTCTCGGCGGACCAATACTTGGAAATTGTAGGACTCTGGCGGGCTGCGGCCAAGTGAGCTTATTACTTCCTCCTCATCTTGATGCACCACAAACTAGAATTAGGTATAGACTCCACAGAACGCATACATAGAGCTTTTAGGTCCGTTCACAAGCTCCACGTTTGCGTTGTGTGGAGTCTACGCAACCAGACAAATGCATTCCCTCGAAAAATGAAGCATTTTGAAAAGGCTGCATAGACACTACACAACGAAAGCATAGAGCTGTAAAGGGGCCTTTTGAACGGGGTCTTAAAGAGCAGGAGAGCTTGTAATGATGATTATTAAATAAATAAATAGGAAAAAAAACTCGTTCCACGGCGAAATCGAGAAACTGAATTTTGACTTTGTGATGAACAAGGCAACAACAAAAATGTGGCAACAACCGCTTCGAATCAAAAGAGAAAGATATCATTTTTGGTTTATTATTCATTCTGAGTAATACATCTATGTTACAAGTGTACAACCCACCTTCAAACATTTTCTGTGTACGTTTCAACACGTCTAGAATGTCCGTACTTCGTCCGGCCCAACATCGTTCTTAGGAACACCGGTTGTTCCTCCGCGGGAGCGGTCGAGGAATTAGTTGAAAAAACTAAACTTGCAGTAGTGCAGCATCGTGCAACTACTGCAGCGTTTAGAATGCAGGACGAAAATATAAATGTAGCTTTTAGCGAGCTTTACAACATAATTTTATCGTTGTGCGAACATCTAACACAGGTGGATGAAAACACCAATGCTAGAGTGAATACTAAGCCTACTGGTGGACAGGCTGAAGTGATCCAGCCCAGCAGAAATGAATACTGCACCGATGAGGAGGATCTTGAGCGAGAGACAAATTGGATTCTCAAAAAAAAGAATAAAAAAGAATGCAAGAAAAGAAAAGCGGAATCATCGCCGGAAATTGAGGACAGAACTCCAGAAGGAAAGAAAACTCCGATTATGCAAGGTAAAGAGCAACCTGTCCCTCCACCCATCAACGTTAGTGGGTTGAAAGACTATTCTGACCTCCGTCGAATTATTACGGCAGTTATTAATGATAATGAACAATGGAAGGTGACCTCATTGAGGAATAATGTTTGGAAAATAAATGTTTTCAGCGAAGAAGCGTATAGGAATTTAACGCAAAAATTGAACGATGATAAAGTTCAATGGTATTCGTTCGAGAACAAACATAACCGACCCATCAGAGTAATAGCAAGAGGCCTACACCCCTCGTGCCCTGCTAAGGATATTATCGAAGACCTTGAGGCCAAAGGGCTGAAAGTTCTAGAAGCTGTAAATCTCATCAAAAAAGAGAAAGACATTGACGAACGTGGCGAGGTCTCTATTTTGAAACACTCTCTGCCGCTTTTCATGCTTGTATTCGACAACAATGAGAAAGTAGAAAATATTCACAATATTCAATCTATCCTTAATGTTAAAGTTAAAATTGAACCATTGAGGAGGACTTCGAAAGCGATCCCGCAGTGTAAAAACTGCCAAGGTTTCAACCATACGCAAAGATATTGTAAAATGGAAGCAAGATGCGTAAAGTGTGCTGGTAAGCACAACACGAAAGATTGCACATTGGATAGACAACTTCCTCCCAAGTGTGTAAATTGCCGAGGTCACCACCCTGCAAGCTACAGGGGATGCGAAGTAGCAAAGGAGTTGCAGAAAATCCGGGATAAGCCAAAAAATCCACGGGGTAACTTCAAATCTCCTCGGGATACATTCTTCGCTCCTTTAAAAAACCCTAGCGCACGAGCCGATACGGAGAACGTCAAAGCCCGGAGCACCTTTGCGGACGCCATAAAAAATCCTATTTCGGGGATCAAGAACAAATCTACTGAGGAATTATTCTCCCTAATTCTGAAGAAACTTGATGATCAAGCTGGTAAATATGTAGAGATGGCCGAGCGCATCAAGAAAATAGAAAACAGCGCTAAATTCAAAGTATAAGATGAAAAGTAAATTGAGAGGCATCCATTCATTTCGCATAGCGCAGTGGAATCCAAATGGACTCCGAGAAAGGTTGTTGGAGTTGGAAATATTTTTACAACAAGAAAACATTGACATTTGTTTAATCTCCGAAACACACTTCACTAGATCATCATTCGTTAAAATTAAGGGATATCGATTGTACCATAGCGTTCATCCTGCCGATAGAGCGAGAGGGGGAGCTGCGGTCCTAATCAAGGAAAATATCAAGCATCACGAGGAAGAAAAGATAGAAGAAGATGCAATGCAAGTAGCTTGCATAAGTGTCTTTATGAAGGACAGAGAGATGATAGTTGCGGCAATATACTGTCCTCCAAGACATGCGCTGAAAAAAGAGGACTACGCTAATCTATTCAACAGACTTGGGCATGACTTCATTATCGGAGGTGACTTTAATGCGAAACACCAATACTGGGGATCAAGAATCCAGAATCCGAAAGGAAGACAACTTTTTGAGGCTGGAAGAGAAGCGCACTGTGAGTTCCATTCAGGAGGAAAACCGACCTACTGGCCTAAGGATATGAATAAACACCGGACCTTATTGACTTCTTCATTGTGAAGGGCTTGTCATCAAATTACATACACACTGAGGACGACGAAAACTTGTTATCCGATCACTCGGCGGTAGTCATGACAGTTAGTGAATCGATAATAATGAAAGAAGAAACAGAAAGACTCACGAATAGGCGGACCAATTGGGAGATGTTCAAGGAGATTGTGAACGCCAAAGTTGACTTATCAATAAGTCTGCAAACGCCTGCCCAGTTAGAGAAAGAGGTGCATAATTTTGTGCAAACCTTACAAGAGGCGGCTTGGAGTAGCACGCCGAGTTATAATCCCAATCACAAGCGGTGGTCCAGCTATCCTGTGGAAGTACGGGAAATGGTTCAAGCGAAAAGGCGGGCACGTAAAATATGGCAAAGGAATCGATCAACAGAAAATAAGATGAAATTGAACAAGCTTTGTGACCAGCTGAAAGCGCTTATAAGGCATATAAAGAACGAAGAATTTTCGGCGTACCTCGAAGGCTTGACACCAGAAAAAGGCACAGAATACTCGCTGTGGAGAGCGACAAAGAGCCTCAAGCGGCGTCCACTCACGATTCCTTCAATCGAAAAACCTCGCATCGTCAAGTGAGTTTCACTCCCGAGGGACTTTCGCAGTCTCCTCAGGGATCTCCTGAGAGGTGTGATAGCTGGGAACCTACAAAGTGACCTTCTGAATAAGCCGTGGCTGCAGATGACCGTTCAGTCATCACCTCATACACTAAAATCGACATAAATTTTTATTTTTTCAATGAAAGTCAATCGCCACTTGTCCATACTAAATCTCCGCTTATCGACTTTCCAAGGATCAGAAAAACTTCTTCAACGTGTCCCTTTCAAAATTACTCATGAGCATTTGTTTAATTAATTGGCGATTTTTCGGCAAAAATGACATTTTTTTTTTTTTTTTAAAGAAAAAAGAGTGATTTTTCCATTCAAAATCGCTTGTTCTGACCAGTAAATTCAAGCAATCCTTGCGAATTTCAACGTGCGAAAAATAATTAAAACACCATCTGAAGCGGTCCTTGGATTGTAACTGAATGTTATCCCTGAACCTAAGCATCAAAAGATATCGTTTCGACAGCTGGCTGCCGTCACTGTCGAATAGAGTGCATTTCACTA
>JAWNBC010000018.1:0-14157 GCA_038030265.1 Corythucha ciliata
CCGTGAAAATGGGTTTTCGGCTTGTTTAACGCATGAAATGTATTTCGAAAATGGTTATTTTGTGAGCGAAATCCGAGAAATTTGCGCTTTCGGAAAGAATCGCATAAATATTATTTTATGAGAGCTCATAATTTCTTGAATAAACTATACAAGCCCAACAAACTACAAATGTGCGGCTATTGGTCTGCGGAATAAATATTCATAAATATAAATAAATAATAATAAAAAATTATTTAAAATTATAAAGAAAAACACACCACAAAACAACCAGAAACTCACACTTACAATTTAGCATACGTTTAGCACCCAGTGTTACTACAACGTCGTCGCAGTATTTGCCAGTCTTTGGTAGCTGTCCAGGCCCGCTAGTTCGCGGATTCTTCCACTAAAAAAAAATGGCCGAAAAAATCAATTTGATTTCTTCTTTATTTCCGAAATCCAGACCCACAAAGAAGGCCAATGTAATGGGGACATATGATTTTGAGGAATAAAAAGGAGGGGGATTTGGATTATGATTAAAAAATATAAAAAGTTCTCGAAATTATCTTTCTCGTTTTCTTTACATGGTGGCAGCTTAGTCATAGAAAATGAATGCGGAGGACTTAGTATCAGCGCTCGTTGCAGCACTGGAAAGAGTGCCGCGACAGCCTTCGAACGAATCGGCAGGGTCGTCGTCGTATTCGGTCCAGCCACCGGAGAGTTTTGACTTGCGGGAGCCGGCAAAGTGGTCCCTGTAGTGTTTGATCACCATTAAACACGTGTTTAATTGTCTTGTTAAAAAAAATAAAAAAAACAGTTTTACGTTTTCTGATTACTCGAACATAATCGTTCTATTTCAAATACGTAACATTGGCGCAGTAACGGTATGGATAACGTCGACCTTCCTTCGTTAATTGCAACGGCTGTGCGTGAAGCCTTGCTGGCACGATCCGAAGTTTTCGGCACGCACTCCACGATACCAGCTTCACCTTCAACCGGCTCCTCTACTCTTCAGCCCTTCGATGAAGAAAACGAGTCTTTCACATGTTACCTTCAGCGTCTTGACAATTTTCTTGACATGAAAGGCGTGGACAAATCCGATGAAACCGGTAACCGCAGGTGTGTACAATTGCTCATCAATTCTTTACCGGCAAAACTTTACCAAGTTCTTTCTTCCCTCACGACACCTGAACTCCCTAAAGATAAAAGCTTCGAAGAACTTTGTAAGATTTTAAGTTCTCATTTGTGTCCTTCCCCAAGTGAAATTTCTGAGCAGCATAAATTCGTCAGTCGTATTCAGGCAGAAGGAGAATCAATCGCTCACTATGTAGCTGATCTTAAACGTCTCTCTGTTCATTGCAATTTCCAATGTGATAGCTGCAACCGGTCGACCCTTAACACTCATTTGCGCTCGCAATTCGTTAGAGGTCTTCGTGTAAATTCAATTTGCGAACGTCTGTTACAAGAAAAAACTACAAAATTAGATCACTTGGTGACTCTTGCTCAATCTATTGAATTAAGTCAAACTGAAAGTAAAGAAATTCAACACCAAATTCACTCCACTACACAACCAGAATCCGTGTATAAGGTTTCTCGAAAGTTCCATCAATCCAGCCGAGGCTCGCAGCTCCCCGCTCAAAATAAAAATTGTCGCAATTGTGGGGGACCGTGGCCTCACAAAGGAAACTGCCCGGCTAAAGGGTTGCCATGCCATTCCTGTCAAAAACTAAATCACTTCGCATCGGTATGCCTATCCAAACCTGTCAAGTACATCGAAAATTCACCGCCGTCTGAAAACAATCCGGCCTCTTCTGACTCCCCAGTATTTTCTCTGTCTGCTCCCAAGTCTGGACTCCCTGTTGCAAGAGTCAAGGTAAACAATGACTATCTCAATTTTGTAGTCGACACCGGCTGTGGCGTGAATATTATAGATGCTGAGCATTACGAATCCCTTCAAAATCGTCCCTCACTTACCACAGACAACGTTAAACTATACCCCTACCAATCTCCCACACCTCTAAATATTCGTGGCAAATTTCAAGCAAAACTTTTACATCGCCGTCGCTCGGCTGTTGAAGACGAAATCAAACGTCTCGAAGCTGCAGACATTATCGAGACAGTGAAAGGGCCAACTCCATGGGTTTCCCCAGTGGTTCTCGTCCCAAAACCAAATAATCCTAATGTAATGCGTCTCTGTGTAGATATGAGAGCCCCTAACAAAGCAATTCTTCGAGAACGCCATATTATGCCGACAATGGACGACCTTTCAAGCGAACTAGCAGGCTCCACAGTCTTCTCTAAATTGGACCTCAATGACGGTTATCATCAGTGTGAATTGAATGAAAACTCAAGGCACATCACTACTTTTTCTACACACCTCGGACTCCGCCGTTACAAACGACTAAGTTTTGGAATTTCTTCGGCCGCAGAACATTTTCAAGACGCGATTCGTCAAGTAATTCAAGGTACCTATTCCTGGTGCATTGAATATCAGTGACGATATTCTTGTTTTCGGTAAAACTTTTCCTGATCACGATCGGGCCCTGCTCGCTGTTCTCGAAGCATTACAAACCAATGGTCTCACGCTTAACCAAAAGAAATGTTTGTTTAGAGTCCCCGAAATAGGCTTCTTTGGTCACGTTTTCTCAAAAGATGGAATTCGCCCGGACCCTGCAAAAATCAAAGACTTTCTACAACTTGAAGCTCCAACTAATGCCAGTGAAGTTCGTTCTATCCTTGGTATGATAAACTATTGTGGTCGTTTTATTCCTAATCTTGCTTCTTTGACTGAGCCATTACGTTTATTAACACGCAAAAACACAAAATTCCTTTGGGGTCCCACAGAAGCGTCTGCCCTGCAAGCTCTTAAGGGCGCTATTAGCAGCAATATTCAAAACTCTTATTTTGACATTAAAAAGACCACTAATCTAATTGTTGACGCTGGCCCCTCGGGTCTGGGGGCCATTCTTGCTCAGCCCACGGAGAGAAGCAACAACATAATAGCATGTGCAAGCACTACGTTAACTTCAACTCAGTCCAGGTATTCTCAAATTGAAAAAGAAATGCTGGCAATATTATGGGCCATTGAACACTTCAAGATTTACTTACAAGGCAGTCATTTTGTTGTACTTTCCGATCATAAGCCTCTCATAAGCCTCCTGAGCAGCACTAAACCCATATTATCTCCACGTCTCAAGCGGATGATTTTCAAACTACAGGGTTTCCAGTTCACTATTCAGCACACTCCTGGCACGACCAACCCTTCCGACTTTTTCTCACGTCATCCAAAATCCCGAGATGAATGCTTCCCAGCAGCTGAATCACACATTAACTGCATAACACAATTGACTCTCCCGAAGGCACTATCCAGAGGTAGTGTAGTTGAAGCAACTAATCGAGATGACACATTGCAGAAAGTCATAACAGCTCTTCAAACCGATTTATGGAGAAATTCTGATGTTAATGACCTGTCTCTCATGCCATTTTATAAAGTCAGGCACGAGTTAGCTGTCACTGAAGATGGTATCCTTCTTCGAGGGAATCGAATAGTTATCCCAGATGAACTTCGGTCCGTTACCATAAAATTGGCTCACACGGGGCACCAAGGCATTGTGAAAACGAAAGAGCTCTTAAGGTCAAAAGTATGGTTCCCAAACATGGATAACGATCTAATAAAATCGTGCATTCCATGTTTGGCTGCACAAAATTCCACTCAGCCTGCTCCACTCCTTCCTTCTCAACTACCGCCAGCGCCCTGGCATACTGTCGCTGTAGATTTCGCAGGGCCATTTCCTAATGGAAGGTATCTCATGGCACTTATCGACGAATATTCACGATTCCCAGTGGTTGCTCTCCTTTCCAGTCTGACTACTGAAAAAGTTTTGTCTCAATTATCTGTATGGTTTTCAATTTTTGGTTTCCCGTCAGTCGTAAAAACTGACAACGAACCTCCTTTTAACTCCCGTCATTTTTCACAAAAGATCAGTGATTATGGCATACACCATCGGAAAATTACGCCATATTGGCCCCAAGCCAACGGAAATGTCGAACGCTTTATGAGAACCATAACAAAATACGTTAAATCCATGGCAGCGGAAGGAAAAACCTGGGACACATCCATTGACACCTTTTTGCTCATAGATCAACTCCCCACTCGACCACTGGTGTAGCCCCGGCGGAAGCAATCTTCAAATATAATTTCAAGACAGTACTGCCGTCCATTGCGAATCCCAATTCTTCGGATAATCTCCTACGGACAAAAGATTGTGAATCAAAGAAAAAGATGAAGACCTATGCTGACGAACACCGCCATTCGAAGCCACCCTCGATTTCCACAGGAGACCGTGTTCTTCTTAAACAAACACGTCTCAACAAGACCACCACTTCTTTCGACCCTATACCCTTCACAGTGGACTCAGTTAAGGGAACGATGATAACTGCAAAAAGAAGCGACGGGAAAGTTACCCGCAACGTGTCACTTTTTAAAAAAATACCGGAAGTCAAAGCACCTGTTTTAGGATCGACGGATCAACCGACACCAGTTTTGGAATCGTTGGAACTGTTACCATCTGTCAATACGTCGACCTCAGTCCAGGACAACACAGAAAATAACTCGATTCATGAAACTAGTCAATCGCCATCAAGTTTCGCTGACACAAGAAACGAACAAGTTCAAGACTTCCAAATACCTTCAAGACCGTTGAGAAACAGAAGACCTCCAAGGTGGTTGGATGACTACGTCCTCTAGAAGAAGGGAGAGATGTAGTGTTTGATCACCATTAAACACGTGTTTAATTGTCTTGTTAAAAAAAATAAAAAAAACAGTTTTACGTTTTCTGATTACTCGAACATAATCGTTCTATTTCAAATACGTAACAGTCCCGATGGAGTCGTCGTTTTGAAGCTTTTCGATCCGCCTCGGGTCTTTCGGATAACAGTGAGGAACAGCAAACTAATACCCTTGTCTATTGTTTAGGTGTAATGATAGCTCTAGTAGAGCTCCAAACGAGGGGCAGATGGTTGCGTGGGTGGCGGCTGCTGGGGTTGGCCGGCGGCGGAGTTGTCCGGGTGAAACGCTGAATGTATGACCGGGACGATACATCCTGATCCAATCCAGACTTGCCGAATCCCTGTAAATAACGAATAAAATGATAGTTTATATACAGAATAACATAAATAAAAACAATGTTAACAAACGTGACGTGAAGTGACAAGTGATAGTGAAGAACGAACCGCCAAAAATAATATTGGAGACCGAAGTTCAAAGATATGTGTAGTTCAGAGAGCCTGGCAGCATTGCGGATGGGTAGAAAAGATACTCCGCCTGATGGTGGCTGCTCTCACATTCTCACTTGGTCGTCGAGTCATCGCATCTGGTGAAGTCCAAATACGGTATGAATAATATCCATCGACATCAATTTAAAGTGTAATACCATTCAATAACGTCCGCCGTGAACTGTTTTGCCTCCTCTAGCCAAAGACACAACATCGTCGTGAGGATACATCGGCGAAAGAGCGATAGCAACCAATTTCAGCGTTACACGCTGAAATCTTAACCTATAGAAGGCGTGTAAACGGTAAGACATACATCGACAAATTTCATACCAAGTTAAAGACAAACGGTCACATACCACATCATATATCCAACAGCCTTCTTTTGCGAGTCCAAGAGTAGACATAACTGACGTGTTGGACAGTGCTCCGAGTTATCTTTCGGTTCCGTTCCCTTCGTGGACAGGCGTGGACTTCCCGAGGACGACGACGACAAGCAAGTAAAATATCAACGGGCGACACCACGAAACAAGAGGTTGGTCGTTCAATTTCATAAATAATCGTAAGAGACACCCGCGAACGCTAAAGCCGCACACGCGATAAAGGACTTTACCGCGAGGAATTCTCATCAATATTCCCTGATTCTAATGTTAAAGCGGAAATAACCTTTGCGTCAAGAGACTTTAAAACGCTATAGACCTAATTAAACATTTTATTAAAAGCGTAGCTTATAGATCAAGATCAACATTAGCCCTTTGGGCATAAGGCGTGCACGCAATAATTGATGGTTAATATTAAATAATATAATGTTTGTTATTCAAAACCTGCTGTTGAAACACTAATCTAACCTTTCCAATAAAATCCTAATCCGGTAAAATATAAAAAAATTAATAAAAAAGATTACATAGGAAAAGAGGGCGATGATCTACTCTCGTCTTTGGGGTTGCCACCCGAGGCTCGAACAAGTTATAAAATTGTAAAATACACACTTGATGGTCATTTTAAAGTGAAGACAAATTTATTCTTCGAAAGAGCTAAGTTCCTAAGGCGCGATCAGACGCCAGGGGAAACTGTCAATAGCTACATCAATGACCTCTATTCCCTGAAAGATAGGTGTCAATGGACCTGCCAAACCTGTAGTTTTGGGAATGATATGCTTCTCTTAAAGCTAGTTACAGGCTTAGCCGACAGGAGCTTGTCGAGCAAATTACAGTTGGTCGAAAATTTAACAGTTGAACAAGCGATTGAGAAAATTCGTTTATCCGAGTCGATTGAAACTCAACAAGACGAGGTCAGAGGTCAAAGTGAACAGTCTGTAGAAGAGAACAGGAAGCTCAAGTATTGGTCACCCAGAGAAAAGGAAAAAGCTCATACTCGTAAATGTTTCAGATGCGGTCGTTTAGCCACACACAGTGAGGAAGCGTGTTCTGCTCGAAAATTAACTTGTTTCAACTGTGGAAAAGAAGGCCATATAAAACCGGCATGTAAGTCTGGGAAAACCATTCGCGAAATAGAGCATTCCGGCGATGCCGACGTTCATAACTATTCTTTGGGAACGATTCGAGTCGAAGAAAATCGTAAGATGGTTGATGTATGTAACAATGCTTTTTACGTAACTTTAGAAGTAAAGACAAAGCAGATAGCGTTCAAAATCGATACCGGGGCCGACGTAAGTGTCATGGGTTGCTCGTTAGCCGACTCACTTGGTCTAAAAATTCGTCCGACTTCTTCTATTCTTAGAGGGCCTGGAAATATCCAATTGAATGTAAAAGGAAAAGTTATAGTCGACCTTTTCAGAAACGGTACAAAGGTTACTGAACCGTTTTACGTCGTTTATGGGCAGAGGGAACCCCTTCTCGGCAGAAAGGCTATAGTCGCATTTTCTCTTCTGAAAAGTGAAATTAGGGAGGTTCGGTCAGAATTAGATGTCTTCCAACGGTTCCCAGAAGTTTTTACCGGTCTGGGGCGGTTGTCTGGCATACCGTATAAAATAAAGTTGAAAGTTTCGTCCGAACCGTATTCGGTTTCTTGCCCAAGGCGGGTTCCCGAACCACTAAGAGACAAGCTGAAAGAGGAGCTCGCTTCCATGGTGGAAAAAGGCGTGATTACGCCAGTGTCTCAGCCAACTGACTGGTGCGCACCAATTGTTGTCGTTCCAAAGAAAAACAATCAAATTAGGCTGTGTACAGACTACACAGAGTTAAATAAATTCGTACAAAGGGAACGAACTATCCTGCCAGCCGTCGATGAAACTTTGGCCAAATTGAGGGGTGCCACGTTCTTTTCGAAACTCGATGCAAATAGTGGTTTCTGGCAGGTTGCCCTAGATGAAGAAAGTGCCCTTCTCACCACGTTTATAACACCATTTTGGAGGTATTATTACAGGCGTCTTCCATTTGGCTTATCCAGCTCGCCGGAGCACTATCAAAAACGGATGTCGGAAATTGTAGAGGGGTTAGATGGGGTTGTCAACCAGATGGACGACTTCTTGGTTTTCGGAAAGAGTCAAAAAGAGCATGACGATAGACTCAAACTTCTTATGGAAAAATTTAAACAAAAAGGCCAAACCCTCAATAAGGATAAATGTGAGTTTAACGTTAAAAAAGTGACTTTCCTAGGTCACGTACTTGAGAACGGGTACGTATTTCCGGCACCAGATAAAGTCAAGGCTATTCGGGAAATGCCGTCACCAAATAATCGCAAATCCCTGAGGTGCTTTATCGGTATGCTGAACTATTTGAGCAAATTCTATCCCCGCTTGTCGGAATCTGGCAAACTGATTCGGGAGTTATTGAGCACCAAAACGGAATGGGCGTGGACAACTGTACACGAAAAAAGTTTCAATGAGATCAAAGAAATAATGTCCACCTCAACAAGTCTGGTTTTGTACGACAGCCAAAGAGTAACAAGAGTCTGTGCAGACGCGTCTAACTTTGGCATAGGGGCTGTTCTGGAACAGAGGGTTCGTGGAAAATGGTTCCCTGTGCAATACGCCTCTAGGTGTTTAAGTTCGGTCGAAACGAGGTACGCTCAAATTGAAAAAGAGGCGTTAGCGGTTACTTGGGCCTGTGAGCGTTTCTCGCCTTTACTTATTGGTAAAAGTTTTCTTTTACTGACCGATCACAAGCCATTAATCCAAATTTTGGGTCAGAAACCTATCGGTGAACTGTCTGCTCGGTTACAAAGATTCAGAATGAGACTTCTAAACTTTGATTTCGAAATTCAACACGTTAAGGGTAACGATTTTGCCCTGCCTGATGACCTTTCTCGTTTTCCCGTAGAAGATGGCATTGATCATAAAGATGCCCTTGACGAAACAGAGCTTCACGTGGCGTCAGTCGTTTCGGCAATTCCTGTTTGCGACAGGCGGATACACCTTCTAAAAAAATCTCAGGCCAAGGACGAAGTTTCATTGCGTTTAAAGGAGTGTATTTTATCCGGCGAATGGGAAAAATTCAAAAACACTGATTTCTACAGGGAAAGAGGAAATTTAACAGTTTTTGACGGCTTAATCTTGCATGGTCAGAGGTACTTTGTTCCGAAAGAGATGAGAAGAGAAATCTTTGAACCTTCTCCATCAGGGTCATTTGGGAGAACATAAATGTACGTTGAGAGCGAGGAACTGCGTTTGGTGGCCAGGGATCACTGTCGATGTAAGGCGAATTGTATCTAACTGTTCCGTATGTTTAAGAAATTCTCCAGAAAAATGTGAACCTCTGCTTCCAACTGATCCGCCGGATGGTCCTTGGGATGTTCTTGGGGGTGATTTGTTATTTTTCAAAGGTAAAAGCTATTTGGTAGTACAGGACTACTTCTCGAAAATTGAGCTTGTTGAGCTGAAATCTCAATCTTCTCAGGACGTGATTGTTGCTTTAAAAAACATATTTTCTCGTCACGGTGTTCCGATAACACTAAGAACAGACAATGGTCCTCAATTTTCTTCATCGGAATTTCTTTCATTCTCGCGGTTGTACAATTTCACTCTAGTCACCTCAAGTCCCAGGTATCCTCAATCTAACGGTCAAGCGGAAAGAGCTGTTCGGACTGCAAAAGACATATTGAAAAAGAATCGTGATTTTTACGAAGGTCTGTTAGCTTACAGAAGTTCCCCACTCGAATCAGGTTTTAGTCCAGCGGAGCTGTTGTACGGTAGGAAAATCAGGACATCGTTACCGTTTCCTCCATCAACTCCCAAGTGGCCGGATTTAGATATGTATAAGAAGAAGACGAGGAACACTAAAAAACAACAAAAATTTTATTTCGACAGAAGGCACAACGCCAGACACCTTCGGCACTTAAATGTGGGCGAGAAAGTGTGGATTCGGGACAGAAAGCAATATGGAACTGTTGTGGCGAACTCAAATGGCCCATCAGATAGAGACTACACAGTTGAATGTGGGTTTCAAAGATTTCGAAGGAATAGAAAACTGCTTATCCCTTATCAGAACGACTTCGATTGTCCCTCAGAAGAAAAGGCTACTGAGCGGGAAGTCAGTGGTGGAATGTCAGCTCGAAATGAACTGTCAACCGACTCAATAGTTGAACCGGAACGTCGACAAGAGGCTACTGAGGGAGAAGCCAGTGGAGGAATTTCAGCTCGAAATGAACTGTCAACCGACTCAACAGTTGAACCAGAACGTCGGCAAGATCACTCTTCTTACGTGACAAGATATGGTCGCGTAGTGAGGCCAACGAACTTCTATCGTCCGTGACAGAAAGGAGGATGTAATGGGGACATATGATTTTGAGGAATAAAAAGGAGGGGGATTTGGATTATGATTAAAAAATATAAAAAGTTCTCGAAATTATCTTTCTCGTTTTCTTTACAGCCAAGCCCAGTGAGTGCTGGAGTTGGACCTTTTTTTTTTGTGGTTGGACCTTTCCTGTGGTTGCTGTGAATGGAACATTCCTGGATTCGGACCTCAGTGATTGGACCTTAGCTGTGGTCGGGCCATTGCTGTGGTAAGACCTTAGCTGTGGTGGAAATCTAACCGGGCTGACTAGCCTAAAAAGCTTATTAATTTCAAATGTGACGTTTTCAAAGGGACATGAAGAAGATTGGCTGAGGAAACATCGTACGGCATGATGATAAAGATACCAGCTCCCGTGTCAATGCAGCAATGGACCAATCCCAGCAGTGGTCCCACCACAGCAAAGGTCCAACTGAGAAAGGATTTAACCACGTAAAAAAACCACCAACCACAGTGACGTCTCAACCGCAGCAAAGCTTCAAACCACAGTAAAGCTCCAATCACAGCAAAGGTTAGGGTGTCAAGATGTAAAAGTGATTTTCAAGGAAGCCTGGCACGAAAATTAGGGCAATATAGTAGGACGCTTTCGACGGAAAGTAGTACACACAAGTTGATTATACAGGAGGTCTGCCCACACAACCGCTTTAGCGATTCAGGTAGGAAATTAGGTTTTGAAAGAACGAAAACCATAAAACTGGGGTTTGAAAGAGCGAAATCAATGAAATTAAGGTTTTTAAATTAGTCAAATCCGCGAATTAGGTTTTGAAACAGCGAAAACCCGCAAAACACGGGTTTGTAAGAGCCAAGATGACAAAATTATGTGTGATCTAGCCAAATCCATGATTTTGCTTTTTGAAAGAGCTAAATTTATTCTTTGAACTAGCGAAATTTGCGAAATTGATTTTATTAAAAACTAAGGGACACGAAATTTGTTTTAAAAACATATACAGGGTGTTAACGTTAAGGTCGCACCACCGGCCAGGGTTCGATTCTGCAACTCATTTGCGGCAAAAGTTGTCCTCTGCAAAAAAAATTTCACTCCGCACGAAGTCCGACTTTTTTCACTTTTAAGATTTTTTTCGTGTTATAGACATTGCGTTACTAAAACGACTGTAACTCGCTTATTTCTGGCCGAAAATCAAATCTGAATACACCGTTGGAAAGAGCGTTAAATTTACCATCTTCCCAGTGCTAAATATTATTTTAAATGTAGGATTCAGGGGACGAAAAATGAGCATGAGTAGTAAAATGTGAGGAATTACGAAAATTTGCAGAATTTTCAAACGTTTTCAACTCCGACTGAATCTGTCGGTTAATCGTACACTGCAATCTTAAAAGTTGGCGTAGAACCTCAGCTTTTATTAGGTCTAGTCATTTTTTAAGTTAAAAAATCGAATAGGTGGGAAAACCGCGTCTGATTGAAAAAAATAGGTGTTTTTTTATCTTGCTCAATTATTCAATGACTGCCAAATCTTCACAGTTTGGTGGAATAAGGGGTGGGTTTTACTTGTTTTTTCTCGCTGAATCGAGTAGCGGTTGGCGCGCATATCACGCTAGCGCTAAATCGGGTGGTGCATATGTGGCTCATGAAATAGGAGAGCTAGGGGAATAGGGGTAGTCTGGTG
Organism: Corythucha ciliata; assembly: GCA_038030265.1. Classification (NCBI taxonomy): domain Eukaryota; kingdom Metazoa; phylum Arthropoda; class Insecta; order Hemiptera; family Tingidae; genus Corythucha; species Corythucha ciliata. Next base: position 11,627 of record JAWNBC010000018.1, read on the forward strand.
TTATGTTTAAAAATGAATTTATTTTCCACTAAGGGTTGCTATTTGTGGGAAAAGTCCGAGTATCTCTAATAACAACGAGAGAACATGCGGGAAACGACGAACAAGAGCTACTTTATTCACCTCAGCATGATATTTTCTGTGTGTCCGCTATTTTGGTTTAGGCATATGCGGCGAACCTCATCCACTGCTCCTTCTGAAACCTCTGGATTCCGCCTTTCTTAGTCACTGCATGTGAATCCTATCCAGCAGATCCTCGATCTCAGGATGTTTTTCACCATATCTTTATAAACTCCTGTTTTAAGTCCCTCTACAAACGTTAGCCGAGAAGGGTAAGGTCCGGTCTTCTAGGAGGCCATAGAATTGGTCCTCTGAATCCAATCCACGTGTAAAAAAATGCGTTCACTTGGGAGTGATAAATCTCGTACTCTGATTACTCGGAGCGCTTTACTGTAACTGCAAGTAAACGCCGAGCATGATTACCTCGGAGCATAGTTTATCAAATAGGTAGAAAGCGTTTCTAGAGGATCTGCTTGAGGATTAGCGTATTCGGCGATCAAATCAGGCAGAATCATTGGGTTTTAGAACGGATAGTGGGGACCAACACGAAGGACACACCGAAAATATGCCAAAGTGAATAAAATAGCTCTTGCTTGTCTTTTCTAGATGTTACCATCAGACGGTCTATTCCCGAATTGCGTCCCTTAGTAGAAACGGAATCCTTTTTAAAATATTAAACATCGTATTACCCCTATTCCCCTAGCTCAACTAATTCATGAGCATCGTTAGCACCACCATTCGATTCAGCCACAGAAAAAACAAACATAAAACAGGCGTATCCCACCCTTTATTCCACCAAACTGTGAAGATTTGGCAGTCATTAAATAATTGAGTAAAATAAAAAAAGCACCTATTTTTTCAATCAGACGCGGTTTCTCACCTATTCGATTTTTTAATTTAAAAAAATGACTAGACCTAAAGAAAGCTGAGGTTGTACACCAACTTTTAAGATTGCAGTGTACGATTAACCGACAGATTCAGTCGGAGTTGAAAACGTTTGAAAATTCTGCAAATGTTCGTAATTCCTCACATTTTACTACTCATGCTCATTTTTCGTCCCCTGAATCCTACATTTAAAATAATATTTAGCACTGGGAAGATGGTAAATTTAACGCTCTTTCCAACGGTGTATTCAGATTTGATTTTCGGCCAGAAATAAGCGAGTTACAGTCGTTTTAGTAACGTGATGTCTATAACACGAAAAAAATCTTAAAAGTGAAAAAAGTCGGACTTCGTGCGGGGTGAAATTTTTTTTTGCAGAGGACAACTTTTGCCGCAAATGAGTTACAGAATCGAACCCTGGCCGGTGGTGCGACCTTAATGTTAACACCCTGTATATACGCGAATTCAGGATTTGAAATAGCAAAATCCGTCATATTGGCTATGAGAGAGCGAAAGTCCTCGGTCAAATTTAAGTTCAAGCTGCCAAAATCCAGAAATTTTTTTTCTCGATGTTAGCTTTTCGAATTGGTCAAAGTCGAGCGACTGTGGACCACAGAAAGAGCCATACCCACGAAATTTGTCAAGTAAAATAACCAACATCTGTGAACTTTGTGTTGAATGAGCCAAATTCCCGAAATAAAGGTTTTGAAAAAAAAATTAAATCTGCAAAATTTGGGGTTTATAAGATTCTGTTTAAACGCGCGTTCTTAACATTAAACGAAAATGGTTATTTTATTTTCCAACTTACTTATACTTTGTCGAAACGGTTTAATGTCAATATATTTTGAGAAGTAATCACCCACAACCATGCACCACGTACCTTTTTCTTTGAATAAATCCATCCCCAAGCTTTGCCATGGTCTTTTCTGTTCGAGGTCGGTAAGGCGTTGAGTGAGCCGTTGGATCGCGTCGAGAAGGGTGGAATAAGAAGGTGCGGAAGTTGTGGGTTCGGAAGGGGAATGTGTTGACTCTGGAGGAAGGAAGTGATGTCGTCCACGGTCAGCAGCTTCGAAAAATTTGTCGGCTAATTTTCTGAGAATCGGTAAAGGTTCGGAACTGATGGCGAGAATGGATTGGACGGAAGACGGAAGTTGGTGAAGCCACAAAGTTTTGAGCGCGTCGTCAGATATTTGAGTGCCGGCGAGCTCCTTCATGCGCCTCCAAAGTTGTGACGGTTTATCGTCTCCAAGTTCGACCTCGTGGAGGAGTTTGGTGAATTTGTGTTCGTCGGTGTCGGTGAAAGCGGAAAGAAGCGCTGTTTTCAGGGTATCGTATTTGTGGGTCGCAGGCGGGTGGTTGATGATGTCACTGACGTATTCGAGGACGTCCATGTCGCGAGTGGAAACGACGTAATTGAATTTCGTAGTGTCCTGAGTGATACGGTTGGCTGGTAAGTCGAACTGAGCTTCGACTTGGCGGAACCAAAGATCGGGCCGGTGGCGCCAAAACGGAGGTAGCCGAACGGAGACACTTGAAATGCGTTGTGGCTCTAGAACCGCGTCGTCATTAGCCGGTTGAGCCATACTACTACG
>JAWNBC010000019.1:0-14090 GCA_038030265.1 Corythucha ciliata
TTATATGATGAAATTAGGAGTTTGAGGGCGACGTTGATAGTTTTGACAACGAAATTTACAATTTCCTGGACAAAATAGACAGTTTCAGAAAGGAATTGACTGTTTCTCGAATAAATGCAAGTTGATAGTTTCCAGGACGAAATTGAAAGTTTTGAATGATTCTTGAACAAAATTGACAGTTTGTAGGACGATCTTGGCAGTTTCAGGACGACACTGATAGGTTTGGCGACGAAAGCGACTGTTTTGGGGACGAAATTGACTGTTTAAAGTCGAAATTGTTGGATTTGAACATTTAATTGATATTTTTCAGGGCGAAATTGACAGTTTTGAACGACGAAATTGATAGTTTCTAGTACTCGACTGTTTTCGGTGAAGGGACTTAGAAATCTTTAGTTTCCGGAATCCCTTGACACAGTTTCTAGGAAGACATTGGCCGATTCGAGGATGAAATTGACAGTTTGTGGGGCGAAATTGGCAGTTTTAGAATGATATCGGTACAGTTTTGACGACGAAATTGACAGTTTTGAATGACGAAATTGACCTTCATAGGACAAAATTGACCGTGTTAGATCGATACTGATAGTTTCAACTAGAAATGTACAGTCTCCAGGACGAAATTGACACTTTTTGAGACAACATTGACAGTTATTTATGACAAAATAGGCAGTTTCTCGGGTGAAATTGACAGTTCCCTGGCCGAAATTGACAGTTAACGGGACGGAATCGTTTTGAGAGTTTTAACTGTTTTAGGTGAAGGGGTCCAAAAACCCCATGTTGTGAGCCCGAATGGTCCGCTACTGAATCTCGAAATCAAGTTTTGTGATCTTCTGTTATGCAGGAGGAAATTGACAGATTCCAAGTCAAGACTGTCAGTTTCTGGGGTGAAATTGGAGTTTTTTTAAAGAAGAAATTATCAGTTTGAAAGACGAAATTGACAGCTCGACCGAAACTGACAGTTGCCGAGGGAGGACTTAAGAAAATCCATACGGTCGTCTGAAACCAGAATTCACGTCAGTGACTGAGTTTGCAATTTTTATTGCCTGACTAGTCGTTTTGGTGATAGTTAGGGTACCAATCGTCAGTTCATGCATTTTTAAGTCACGAATGGTCAATTTGGCCATTATTGGAACGCAAGTGGTCGTTTTTAAGACGCAAATCTATCAGTATTGCCATTGTGGGGGAGGGGGGAGGCATGAATTGTCAATACGACCAGCAGCCCGTTTTAGGGCTTGTCCAGGTCTGTTCTACCACTTTCAAGGGGCTAATTGTCGTTGTCCCTGACGCTTTCCAAAGAGTGCGAATGACCAGTTTGACCATTTTTAGAGCGAAACTTTGAAGATTGAAATTTTTGAGGCGTTTGATTATTTTAGAGCACGAACCGTCAGTTTAGCTATTTTTAAGGCACATACTTTGCAATTTTTTGAGAGCGAATGACCATTTGGGCTTTTGTAACCAGTAAGACGCAAATTGTCTTCAGTTTTACCAATATTTGTAAGAAAAAAGTCAGATTTGTCATTTTTTTTAGGAGCGAATAGTCCGCCAAACTATTCCTGGGGTTCGAATGGTCGATTTTTCCATTTTAAGATCGTGAGTTGTCACTTTAACTGATGAAATCAATTTGGTCTCCCCTACGATTTATTTATGAGTTTAAACCAAAACGTTTTCGACTCCCCGAGTCAACGTCAGTGGTAGATCACACATAAAACAACTGCCCATCAATAGGCATTGAAGGGGTCATCATTTCCCCGGCTCCAGACTCCAGCTTGAAACTCCTATTTTAAAATGGCTAAACTGACAATTAGTGTTCTGAAAATAGCCAAACTGGAATTTCACGCTCGAAAAATGACCATTCGTGTCCTGAAATGGCAAAACTGACGATCCCCCCACAAACCCCAAAGACGTGTGGGAAGACAATATCTCTTCGTGACTATATATCTACAAAAAATCCCACAATATCTACGGCATAAGATGGAAATTATAAACATCTTAATTAGGATTAGTCGTTGAAAGAAGTCGGTGAAAACGGGCCTAAATCAGATTTATGGTGTAACCCCTCCCAAGATAAAATCCTAGATCCGCCACTGTCGCTTTGTTGTAGCAAGGCCTCCCTGCGAAGTTTGGTTTTGAAAGAGCCATAAACCGGCGGAATGATTTTTTTTTTAAGGAGCAAACTATCAGCAGAGGCGTATAGAGTCAGGGGGCGCGAGTTGGCCACCGCCCCACGCGGCTATCCCCTCCCCCTCACTGCAGTTTCCTCCAATTCTCGAAGAGAATGGATTCAGGGAAAAAACACATAACTACAGACTGGATGACAAAACCTCAAGATGACTGGAACCCCAGAAAGATAAATCTTGTCTGACGTTATCCGCAAAATTGCAACCTTTGGAAGCTGAATAATTATCCCAAAATTAAAGGTTTTCTGGCTGAATATTCGCGAATTTGAACTTTCAGGTTGAAATTGTAATTTTGGTAACTCTAAATTGCAATTTCCTGGTCTTTATTTTCCGAAATTTGAGTTTCGGGCTATGCATTCGCGAAATTGCAAGTTTCCGGTCTCATTTTCGCGAATCACAGGTTTCTGGCTTCTTTTTAGTGATTCTGGAACCCGGTTCAGCCGCCCACGACAGCGTTCAAATTCTGAATTTAGCCGCAAAATGCCAACATTTGGGAGCTAAACATCCGCGAAATTGGAAGTTTCCTGGATGAATATTTGTGCGAATCTTCTATGCAATACGTGGCTCCATCCAATTTTAAATTTGGCCATTTTTGCTTAAAACACACCCATAGTGGGCGATTTTCGGGTTAGACCCAACCAAAAACGCCTCCATATTAAAGGTTTTCGGCTCGTTTGTGCCTTGTCGTTTTTTTTTTTTTTTTTTTTTTTTTTTTTTTTGTGGTCTCCTCACGCGATTGGACAAAGATAGTGCCCTATTGAGGTCCTTGTGCGCAGTTATTTTAAGCGAGGCAAGCTTACGCGGGCTAGTCTACGCCTGAAATTGAGAAAAAAACGCTAATTCCCAGTTTCTGTACGTCCTCAGGCGACTAAAATTTAGAAGGCACGCTAATTTGCTGTTCTTGGGGGCAATTACTCGGCTAGAAATTTTAAAAATGGTGATATTCTCGGCTAAAATCGAGAAAAAGCGCTCATTCAATGGCTATAAAATTGAGAAAATGCGTCAATTCGTTGTTGTTAATAGAAACTTCCAGGCCAAAATGGAGAAAAAACGCTTTTGTGTTCGGCCAAAATCACGACTTAAATTAAGGCAAAGCGATGATTCACGGCTAAAATTAAGAAGAAGCGATCATTCAGAAGTTTGGCTTAGGGAAAGGGCCAACCCCACGAAACGATTTTATAACGGGAAAACGGCCAAATTGACTTTGAAAGAGATAAAGTAATGAAATTTGAATTTTGGAAGCGCCAAAGCGCAAAATTGGTATTCAGAAGTAGCGAAACCCTCGAATTTGATCATTTGGACAAGCAAAGGATGATAAGGGGGATAGAGATTTCCGCCTCAGGCTTCGAGAGGTGTATAGGCACGCCACTGCGATCCGGGTATTACCAAATTCGCCATAAGGCTGTGGCACAGCGCACTCTCGGCTTCGTGTCGGCCTTCTACACAAATGAACCGTTTCCTTAGCTAATCCGCGCTCAAAATAGTGAAAAACCCTCGGTTTCTCGGTGAAAATTGAGAAAAAATCGCTAAAGCATTGATATAATTATGTGAATACACAGTTATTTCGTTGATAAAATGAGCAAAAATTGTTTTTTCGACAATAATTTTCGATTTTTTTCACATTTAACCATGAGTTAGCGCTTTTTCCACAGCGAATTACTTATTTTTCTCAATTCGCAGCTAAAATTGAGAAAAATTGCTAACTCGCTTCTAAAATGGGGGAAAAGCGCTAACTCACATGCCTAAATGTGAAAAAATCGCGCATTCATGGCCAAAATCAAGAGTAAGAGCTGTAATTGACGGCAAAAAGTGAAAGGGCTCATTAAGCTGAAATTGACAGCCATAATTCGCGATTTTTGGAGGCAGTTTCATAGATGAAACTGAGAAGAGGCGCTAATTCGGAGCTAAAAATGAGAAAATTGCTAATTCACTATTCGCTAGTAATATAGATAAAAAGCGCTAATTCACTGCTAACACTGAGAAAATAGATAATTATTCCTTGCTAAAATTGAGAAAAAGTGCTAACTCATGGCGTGGTTGGAAATAATGTCGGAACAGCTCTTTAATCCACGGCTAAATTTAAGAATAGCGATAATTTGCGGGCTATCCTAATTTACAGTCAAAATTGATTTCATACTTCTGTTTCCGTATCACAGCTTCAATGAGACTAGATGGATAGTTATTGTGTACAAACATCGTCCTTAATTTACTCAGGTTAGACCTGTGGAAACTAAAATCACTCAACAACATCACGCGTCTAACTCTATTTTTCAACACATTAAATTTTTGCTGAAACGGATGTGACGAATAGTAATTTAAAATCCTATCCGAAGCATCTGGCTTTCTATACCAATCAATCCCAAAACTCTGATCTTCCGCCCTGCTCACCAACAAGTCCAAAAACGGCAGCCTACCACCCTGCTCTGCTTCCATTTCAAACTTAATCAGGCTATGAGCAGAATTAAACTCGGACAACAACACTGCAACATCATTTTGATGAACGCAAACAATCGTGTCGTCAACATATTTTTTCAGGAATTGAACACGCACAGATCTTCTGTCCAAAATGCTATGTATGAGCTCGTTAACAAAAATATCTGCCACTACAGGGGATAAACGTCCACCCATTGGCAGCCCAACTACCTGCTCATAGACACATCCATTAAACTTAAAAAACGAATTACACAAACATAGATCTAAAATATTAAAAAACATTTCTTGCTCCATCCCTGCACTGTCTTTTAAAATATCCCACTTGGCCTTAATTACCTCTATCGACTCCCTTACAGGAATATTGGTGAACATCGAGACCACATCCAAACTAACCAGCACATAATTCTCTTCACACCTGACACTCTTTAAAAACTGTCTAAGCTCCATAGAATCCTTTACATTAAACCCATACAAATCTGCTATTACTGACAGTGGCTTCAACAAAAGTTGCGAAGTATTTATTTTTTCTATTTATTTTGACCATTTATTTTCTAATATCCTTATAATTTCGTATTTTGCAAATTGTAAAGGGCCGGATAGGAGTTTATTAAGATTCGTTGAGTTCACTGGTGCTAGCATCGCCTTGTATGGGATGCAGAAGACCGGCATTCTTTCGCTTTTATGAATTTGTGAGGAATATTTTGATAGGTCCATGAAACTAGTGCAGAGGATCGGGTGATGACGTCGATGTTCCCAATAGGAGGAGGTTAGCATGCGAATGGTTAGTTGCACTATTTTGGAGAAGTTATGATTTTGGCTGGACATTAGTTTCATTGTGTATCTGTCTGAAAGGATTTTCCTCCTAATTTCTAGGGGTGGTTCATTTGCCTCGCATAACATTACATCAATTGGGGTACTTGGAAGATACCCCAAACATAGTCTTATACAGTAGAATCCGCTTATTATTATCGCTTTGGGACTCAACGGAATCAATAACATAAAACGGTTCATAACAATAGGCGGCAGACTCAAATTGCCTCAACGTATATTTGAAGTCAGAAAGTAATAAATTATTTACAGGTATACAGGTACATAATAATTATTGTCTCAGGTAAATACCTACTCGTCATTTAAAAAATTCGGCTATTTTCGTTTGTTTATTCTCTTGAGTAAGGGAAATCACAAATTTTTCAAATTCGTACAGTTGTTCGAAATCACCGTCGGCTCGTTGATGGACCGCTCGAGCCAGCACAGACATTGCTTGTTTGATTTCTTTATTCGTTGGCGGAGGTTGGTGTTGTAAAGTAGGGTTGTCTTCGTCATCGCTGTCTGGTTCTGCTTCTGGGACTCTAATTGCTGCGCATATGTCGTCATCGGATAAAGTGGGCGCAGTAGGGACATATTCGTCAACGGCCAGCCATTCTTCAAATTGTTCTGGTGACACGTCTGCTGGTCTTAATTCTTCAAAATCGATATGTTCTTCAACGTCTTCGTCGACGTCTTCTTGATCAATCGTTACGAAACCATGAATGTTGAGGTCAACGTCACATGTTTACTCAAGTGCAGAGTCGAAAAACCATAACATAAACCGACCTGCCTATAACAATAAACGATAACAATCTCTGTGTATTGGCATACGGGAGATCGGGACCACGGTGTTTCGATAACAATGAGCGGTTCATAACATTAAGCGCGATAATAATAACCGGATTCTACTGTACATCTATTTTGAATTTTGTCGAGTTGTTTAAGGGTGGTTTTACTCGAGTCACAGTAGAAGATGGATCCATAATCAAGGACTGCTCTAATAGTGCTTCTATAGAACAATAAGGCAATGTTGGGGTCTGCGCCCCAGTGATTATGAGTGATCATTCTTAGAGGATTTATCAATTTTTCCACTCTTCTTTGCAGATTTTGTATGTGATTTTTCCAGCTTAGTTTTCTGTCTATCGTTAAACCCAGAAATTTCACACTCTCAAGACAAGGAAACTTATGACCGGTAAGAATGATTTCATTTCCTATTGGCATTACTCGACTTTTTGAGAACGGTACCACCACTGATTTTAGTTTTGAAATAGTGAAGCCATTGTTGATTATCCACTTGTTGAGAGCTCCCACTGCTTCACTCATCATCTGGTTACAAACGTCTATTGATCTATGCGAAAAGTATATGCAGATGTCATCAGCGTATTGGATTACTGAAATGTTTTCTGGTAAATTTGATTTTAGGTCTGCTGTGTACACATTGAAAAATACTGTACTTAATATGCCACCTTGTGATAGTCCCACGTATGATGTGGCTGGTGCGATATATTTGTCATTTACTCTAAGGTTTAGGGATCGATAGGAATTTAATGTTATAAAGAAATTTATGAATTTACTGGGCAGTCCTATTGTGGAGAGTTTTTGCAATAGAATTGAAGGTTGCACCGCGTCATACGCTCCAGAGATATCTAGAAATAGTGCTAGGGTATTTTTTCCATAGGAAAAATTTAATTGAACGTCTGTGCATAGAGCAGTGAAATTATCATATGTTGACTTCCCTTTTCTGTAACCGACCTGAAAGTCTGGCAATTTACCATTTGACTCTAACCACCATTCAAGTCTACTTTTAAAGACGCGTTCAAACGTTTTCAGGACACAAGAAGATAAGGATATAGGGCGATATGATTCCACTTCGTTCGGTACCTTTCCAGGTTTCAGTATTGGAATGACGGAGAATTGTCTCCATCCCTCTGGTATATCGCAATTCAGCCATATCCAATTTAAAATTTCAAGCAATTCCTGTAGTGTTCTTAAAGGTAGTTTTTTGAGCATAATGTAATGTATTTCATCCATACCAGGTGCTGTGTTTTTGTTTGATTTGATCGCTTTACTTAACTCGTTTATGTTGATAGGTTCGGTTAAAATATTATTTTGGTTATCAGGTTTCATTGTTAGGTCATTTTGTACCCAATCAGGGGTTATTTTCCGTAGGAATTCAGTGCACCATTCGCTCTCATAAATAGGAACCTTGTTTTCTACTTGTCTATTTTTCAATTTCTTTATAGTATCCCAAATGTTTTTAAGTGGAGTATCTTTCGATAGCCGTTTGCAGTAGTCTGCCCATAATAGCCTTTTTTTCCTTTTAACAAGTACCTTAAATTCCGAGTCGGCTCTCTTGTAATTAGTCCAGTTTACTGTGTTGAAGTGTCTTTTGAAAACATTCAATGCTTGTTTACGCATCTGTACAGCACTGTCGCATTCTTGATCCCACCATCTTTGTCTTTTAGACCTAGCATTTCCTGGTTTTCTTTTGGGTATTGATATTTCGCATGCAGCCTGAATTTTCTTGATGAACATGTTGTAGGCATCAGTATTGCTTGGATCGATTGGTTCGGATACCTCTAGGAATCCGCAATATTTTTCCCAGTCTGCCTTTTCAAGATTCCACTTGTTCACATATTTATTCACCTGCCAACACATCCGTTCAAATGAATGGAGGAAAATAGGATAGTGATCTGAACCCATAGGATCCGTCCCCACCTCCCAACTAAATGCAACAGCTAACTGGTCAGAGCAGAAAGTGACATCCGGGGCAGACGGCGACATTTGTCTTATGTTATTAACATGAGTAGGACTACCGTCATTGAGAATTATTAGGTGATTGTTTTCGACTGCCCTTAGGAGATTGTCTCCTTTACCATTAGTTGAATCATAACCCCAAGCTATATTGTGGCAATTAAAATCACCGGCGAATATCAGTGGGGTACCCAAGCTAGAGATGAATCGATCCCATTCTTGGCTACTTATGTTGTTTTGAGGGACATTATACACCGATGCTATATAGATATTACCACTATTTGTACTATTTCTTACAGATATAACGACTGACATTACATTATTAATCTTGTAATAATTGTCAATCTCTACATACGGTATGTTATTTTTTATGATAATAGCTACTCCGCCTTTGGAGTCAGCTCGATCTTCTCTAACTACGTTGTAGCCTTCGAAATTAATATAAACATTGGGCTTAAACCATGTTTCAGAAATTATTGCTATGTCTAAGTTATGATTATTTAGTAAGTACTCTAGGCTACTTTTATTGGCTACTGCAGAGCGAGCGTTCCATTGTAAAATATTCATTGAAATTTATTTGTATGTAGAATTATGATTCGTGATCATAATTCAAGCTACTGAGTTGGGCAAAAATGGCCCATTCTGTCTTTTATTAAATTGAAGATTTCTTTTTTATCTATTTTCGAGGAACCAGTTTTTTTTAAACAATCTACTACTGATAATATTACTTCGCAAATACTGTCTATATCAACTTCTTTGGGGGTTTCCTGACGATTTTCCACTATTGAGTGAGGGTTTGATGTGATGGGAGTCACTTTGTCGATATTAATGGAGTAATTTTTTAACAGCTCATTGTGTTGCTTGATAGTTTTGTGTGGAGGAGATACCGGGCGTGACCTCTTGGGAGCCCTAAGGGAGAAATTTATGTGTGGGAAGTGTCGATCCTCTTTCAAGTCTGGTACAGGGCCCGTTAAGACCGTTTTGAAGGACTTTCCGGAAACTCTATCTTTAGCTTCGTTGTATGTCAATGATTCAGAGTGCATTATTGTTCTAATCGACTCCTGTTTTAAAGCTTCGGGACATTTCGAGCGTTCAAGGGAGCCATGGGCACCCTTACAATGAACGCATATTTCTGCCGCCGTACTTTTACACTCCTTTTTGTCGTGTCCTTCCCCGCATTTTCCACAGCGAACGTTTCCCTTGCATTGCTTGCTCATGTGACCATACCTTAAGCATTTATAGCATTGTGGGTTTTGTGCAACATATGGTTCTACTGTACAACGCACGAAATGGAGAGTGATGCTGGTAGGTAATTTCAAACCTCTGAAAGTAAGCAAAATAGTTTGTGTTGGTATTTATACGATTTTTCCTTCGGCTGTATATTCCCTTCTTGAGAACCTTTTTGCTTTTATAATTTTGCCATATCCCTCTTCTGGTACGGTTTCAGCGATAATGTCCTCTTCGGATAAGTCCAGACACACCCCCCACACTACCACTCTTCTTTCCAGCAGAAAGTTGGGTATGTATGCCCTTATATTTTGATCTTTAAGTACCTGTGATTTTAAAAGTCCATTGGCTATATCTCTATGCTTCAACTCAATTTTAACTCTGTTTCTTCCTATCGATTTAATTTGGATTATGCTACCTTCAATTTTTGGGAATTCCTTTTTGAGAATCTTCCCCAAACTCATTGGGTGAAGTCTGCCCAAGTTTTTCTCTTCATTCGACTCAATAAAAATAAAATAGGGTCCTGAATCAATACTTTCAAAAAAACGAGTTTCTTTATCTTCCTTTCTTTTCCCTGAAATGTCGAAGTCCATTGTCACACTAGTGCGATCCTGAGGCGAGTTTGAAGTGTTGTTATGAGGTGGTACACCCCTCCCGTCTTCATCCTCCTTTCCGCTCATTTAGAGAGGAACCGATCGTAAAATTAAAATAAATGAAAATGATTTTTTAACTTCGTTAAACGGCCTTGTTTAACTAAAGGATTAAACGAAAATAAAATAAAATAAAATTGAGAACTTATCTGAAAGCTGATAGAGCTCCTGTTCAGTTTTGAGATCCTCTTCCTTCAAAGGTTGAACAAGAACTGAAATTCCCTTCGTAATTGATCCAAATTTGAAGGTAAAGTAAAAAGGAGCAAGTAAAATAAAACAGGTGAAAAAGTAGAGCTACATAAATTGAGGTTGGTGTGCTTAAATTGCATCATGAAATTTCTAGACCCGATGATAGGATTTACCTAGTTACATTTTTCAGCATCTAGACATTTTCATTTTGTGTAGGTACTAGTAACGGACCTAGGCATTCAAAAACTTGGTGTAACGGTTAAGAAGTTTTTTTTTTTTTTTTTTTTTTTTTTTTTTTTTTTTTTTTTTTTTTTTTTTTTTATCTTTTTGGCAATCACAGTATCACTCTAATTTTTGTCGTTCTTTTTTTTCAATCATCATGCCGTATTCGTTTAAAAAAAATTGAGGAATCCTGTAAAAGTGACGGCAATGGCAAATTTCCTAGGCATAAAAAACGTACCTGTGGACAAGTACCGTAATTCATTAAAATGTGCTGTGCGCCTTGCCAACAACTATTGTTTGCATAAGGAACCGAATGATCTTTTTGGCATTATAATTTTAATTTTCTCCGTTGTTTCTGGAAACAAACGGAAAGACAGGAGGAACGTCCACAGGTACTATCTAGATACTTTCTGAGTTTTATTACCTGTAACGGTACCTAGTTACTTGAAAAGCTAGAAGTACCGGTACCATAACTACGCAAAAAATTAAAAGTTCCTGACCCATAACTGCCCACCCCTAGAAAAAATGCTATTGTCACACTAAAATAAAGGGCTCACCATGAATTTCCAGCCGAAATCAAACTAACACAAGTAACTAATTAATTAGTAAATTAATTAAACTGATATTATCCGGACGACGATGGAAGGGCATAGCCCTTCCAAGTCGTCCGGATAATATCAGTTTAATTAATTTACTAATTAAAATGTCGGCGACAGATTTATTCATTATATCAATCTAACTAATTAATCACCAATACACAAATCTTCGTGCGCTTGCTTCACAGAAAACGGTATGAACACGAGTGGTGGGACGGATGCCGGTAACAACTCGATAATGCTATCACACCGAGGATACTGCGAGTGCTATCACTAAGGCTCTTTACTACTGTTAAGGTTCTCTAGCTATCACAAGAGCAATGCAGATGCCAAGGAAAGCAGAAGGAGCGGAGAAGCCAGATAGATTATAGCCTGTGAGCGCAACACTACGGTCCAGGACTTCAGGTTATGTCTTTCCATCACAAAGCCTGCGAATTTGATCAAATATTAATTTATCTCTGAAAGGCTCTAGCCAGGTAAGGGGGGGGGGCAAAAATGCCTTTTGCGTTTTTTGGGATGAAACTCCTGCTGTAAGTTACTTCCCACGAGAATAGTCTATCACCAGAGTCATATAGATCAATTTTTCGTTGCCACACTAACAATGCTAGCGGCTTGAAATTCTCGGGAGACTTTTGTTACGTGATCAAGCAAATCATGTAATTTTTTGGTCCAGATCCGGTCATTTAAACCGGAGATAAAACCATTTATCTGAAGAAGGAGGACTAAAAAGTACCAAAAAATCCGCTATAACTCCCACTCCTTTCTAGCTGCCTACAACAAAAGGAGTTTGAGGAGTTTCATCCTAAAAAACACAAAAGGCATTTTTGCCCCCCTTACCCGGCTAGAGCCTTCAAAAACCAACGTCGAAAACATTTGTTGTATTGGATCAATCATCGAGATTTTTTTTTACCGGAGCCAAGGGGGGGGGGCATGGCCCCTGTGGCCCCCTGGATCCACGCCTGTCGTGAACCGTCAAAACCTATAACATCCCTGCTGTAAAACTGTCTTTTTTGCATTCTATATCGGAATTTCCGTCAAATAACTGATTATTTTTTCCCCAGAAAGTGGTACTTTTGGAATTGAACTTGGAATTCTCGTCTCCTGTGATGGTAACTGCGCGGTAGTCCTTTAAACTGGACTCTTTCGTCGTAGAGACAAATGGTTTTCTAGCAACACACTGCCGTAAAATTGGGTTTTCAGCCACTGAACAACAGCGAAATTGAGTTTTCTGTGAGTCAGCGACCTGCAGAAACGGGTTTTTAGTGCGCAAACTCCGTGAAATTGGTATATCAGATACAAAATGTTTATTTTAGTCGGCGAAATTCGGTAAAAGAGGGGGCCCAAATGTTATCCCGCGGGCCCGGGGCCCCGGTTTTATAATAAAGACGGCCCTGGTTGAAACACTCCCTGCACAGCTCGATGAGGGTGTGTCGCATGAAATTAAAAATAAATAAATGAATAAAAATATTTTCTTCAACTTCATCGTCTTCTTCTGGTTAAATTAGTCTTAGATATCTCTCTCGCCTGAAAAATTTTCTCAAATTTTGCCGCCCAGGGCTATAGCCCCGGTATAGTTCCCCGCCATGATCCGGCGCTGATCGGAACTGGGACAACGAGACACCACCATAAGGAATAAGCTTTATCGATTTTCGATTAAAGGAATAAATAATCGTCCTTGTGGGATCATACTTTCATGGCGTTTTCCATTTACATAAAATTCTGTTCTAGAGCAGTCCTTTTCCACTCGTTCTCTCTGAATTAAAACACATGTTAATGGAAAAGACGGATGAAATAAAAATGAATTGCTCTAGACCAGAATTTCATGTAAATGGAAAACGCTATTAAATAAAAACGCCTATGACTATGGTACTTAGCGCTAGAACCTTATGAAGTCAGCGTGTACTAGTAAACATGCACCCTCCTCCCAACACGGCTATTGAAAAATTCGCGGCATCTCAAAACCAAAGGGAATAAGAGGCGCAACCACAGCCGTATACGTCTCGCGTGAAATGGCGGACATTTAGAGAATTCAGGAGCCGCATTCTATTATACATGTACTAGATCGCGTGCAAGAGTGAATTCACCAAGAATTTGTACACACATAAGACAAAACTGGGATTTTTGTATAGACCCAGCAGAGCTAAACGTTGAATCGTTCAATAACTTCTTCACTGGTGGTATTGTTCGGCGAAAAATCACGTTACACAGCCAAACACCGCTAATTCATGACCTTATAGCGCTTCATGTTTATACACAATACCATCAAAAAGTGATCGATACGTTACGAATAGTCGTCTCGACCTTCCTGCGGTGTTACATAACTTTTGCTTGCAGTCTCTATTAGAACGACAGAAAAAGGATACGATTGCTAACTAAATTAAGTATTGTGTACGGTTTCTCTGACTTTGGACGTTTTTTGAGTACTTGTTCATCTTTAAAAAGTATAGGTAAACGCGTAATTTCTCGCTTATAAAGAGGTGTGATCCGTGTGGCTTTATAGAGCTGGAAGACTGAAAAGGGTGGAAAGGAAAGCTAAATGCTCGATTATGTCTATTTTAATGAAACGTTTGTAAAGAAGAGGATGAAATGGATTCCTGGGGCTGGCTCTCTGCTTGAAAGTTCCAGGGGGAAATATTAAACGTTTTCTACTTAATAAAACGGAAGAATGCAGTGATTTTCCTCGTTGCCCCTGGCGACAGCTTAGTAAAAATATTTGACCGTGGGCAGAGGTGTTCCGATAATAATTTAATGAGGTCATTTGACGTTTTTGTGGTCAGAGGGCCCGATGTATTTAAGCTCGATAATAGCTGCTAATTCTTCGAGCCTAGGCAGTTAATAAGAATTCGTTCCTTTGCCTAGTCTGAAGCCGGATCCTTTGGGCACCCATGTGGGAACCACCCCTAAATGGTATTTGACGGCATCAGGTATAAGGGGAAGGCGACAATGTTTTTGGCTGTCTGCTATGATTCGCAGACGAGTCGGTATGATTCGCGGAAGCTATGGACCATGACAGAAAGTTGCGAGGAGATGGAGAAGAG
>JAWNBC010000020.1:0-14012 GCA_038030265.1 Corythucha ciliata
AGAATGGCGTTGCTGCCGAAACCGCGGTCACAAATAAAATAAAACAAATAAGTGGGAGAGATCTTTCTTATTCTTCAATATCTTCATTTTACCGTAAATCCGCCTCTGCGATTTGTGTATAAGGTGTGGTTAGCTCATTTGCTCCCGAACCAGGTGGCCAAGGGGACTATAATATAGTGACTAGCGCTTGTTTTGAGTCATTTGCGTGCCAACGTCGTCGCCGGGACCCATTGCGAGTCAAGAAACCCAGAGATACGCGGTTTCGTTCAATTTTAAATTCTGGCAATTTGTGTCTATTCCACCATGGGCTTAAGTGGGCGCTTTTCACTAGCTCCAACCAAATGACTTCAATAATGGGTCGTCGGCGCGGAAAATGACATGTTATTGCATTGCCCTTGGTTTTGTACGATTTTTCCCGGCACCAAGGTAGCCTATCGAGGTCCATGTGTGCACTTCGGTTCTGTGAGTCAGTCTACGTCATAAATGGAGAAATACGCTAATTCCCAGTTTCTGTACGTCCTTGGTTGGCTAATATTGAGAAGGCATGCTAATTTTTTATTCTTGCGGCAATGGGAAACATTTTTCAAAAGTTGGTGTTACGTCATTTCCCCTCGCACTACCCATCCCCTCCTGAAGAACTTTGAACCTTTTTTTAAAAATCTTAAAACGCACCAATCGGGTTACAATTCCCGTGTTTTAATCCTTCAGTTCACGGGTTAAATCACCAGTATGCTTTTCTTCCCAATCTGAGATTCACGCAAGTTCCCCATTACGCGGCTAACTAATGTCAATCCTGAAATGTGCAATACCCTGAGACTTTGTTTTCTGCCCAATTTAAACTCCCTTACAAGCTATCGTAGTACTTTCTGAAAGACATTGCGCCTACCATCTCTTCTCAGTATTTATACACTTTGTTGTTTACAATGTCAATCTTCTTTAAAAGGCCAACAACGAGTTGGACATTCTCTACGGAACAATGAAACTAGACGAACTGGGGTCGAGACTTCGTTTTTTCTCAGCTCGTCAACTCGAACTAGCCATGTCCGGCCTGTTTCCACACTGTGCCGTTCTTCCGTTCGGATCGTCAGTCAACTCTTTTGGTATGAGCGGTTCAGATTTGGATTTGTTATTTCTCCACCAGTACAGCGTCACGCCACACTATGGCCAGGTTGTGAACAAAAAATTACGGTGCATCTTCCTCGAACTGTTTTTACTCTTTTTTCTTTCTTTCTTTTCTTTTTTTCAAACTAGGGTCGTCTCGTATATCACACCAAGGCGAGTGTGGGTGGTCCTCGGGGACACACACAGCGACAAATGGAGTTTATGGCGGATCTCCTTCAAATATACATGCCCGGTTGCGTTGGTGTTAAAAGAATACTCAACGCACGGGTACCGATAGTTAAATTTACAAATGACTTCACCGGTATCGACTGTGATTTGTCTCTAAGTAACATGTTAGTAGTTCAATTTGTTCATTCTCATTTTCATTTACTGAAACTCTTACAAGCAATAATTACGACAGGTCAGGATTTTACATGTCTGAAATGTTGTACCTTTTCGGTGAACTGGACCCATGCGCCAGACGCTTGGTTTGTTTTGTCAAACACTGGGCTTCGGCGGCTCATCTCACGAATCCCGTTCCAGGAAGGTGAATAACACAAAAATCACTCGAGACTGATGTCCATTGACAGTTTTGACTCTTTTTCTTTTTTTTTTAGATGGGTTACTAATTTCACGCTGACACTTTTATGTTTATTCTACTTGCAATCGATTCAGAGGATTCCTCCTCTTGAACTGCTTATAAGAAGAGCATGTACCGAAGATGAAAGAATTACGGAGGACATCAATTGTACATTTTGTAGAGATCTCACCCGACTTGACTGGTCCCCTCAAAGCTCGTCTATGGAGCCGTTTGAAGTAGTTAAAGGATTCTTCAATTTCTATACGAAAGTATGTGAAATTACCTGTTTTTGAGTGATGAAACATTTTAAATAATTATGGTTTTTCTTTCAGTTTGATTTCAATTCAAAAGCTATATCCATCATATCAGGTTCTGCAATTTCTAAACCGGACTTTTCTCCGCTTTATGTCGTAAATCCTTTAGAAAGAGGACTTAATGTTGCTAAAAATGTATCAAGTAAGTGTCAAGCTGCCATTTCCAATTGATGTATCGTAATTGTAATTCGACTCTCTCACCCACCACCACCCCCACCCATTCCCTTCTAACCTTCTAGGCGAGGAACTAGACAGACTGAAAATCACCATGCGCACAACATCCTGGCAAATTGAATCGGAGGATCCTCCGCTCGTATCACTTTTACGAGGAGTCCCAGATCTGCGCGACCTTCAGTCGTCCTCATTGCGCAGGTACATCCCTGGCAGAATGGTCGCCATCAAAGATCTTTTCAATGAGCGATGACGTCCGTGTAACGCTTTTAACTCCCCCCCCCCTCCTTTCTGACCCCTTTTTTTCCATTTTTACGACCGTCGTTTACTTTTCATTTTATTTATTTTTTGAACTTTCGGAAAACATTTTTGAACTCCTTCCAGGAAGAAAAAGAAAAAAAAGCGTTTAATAAAGTAGGAAACTCGCTTTGAATTGAAAGGACAAGTAGTCAAAGACCGAATCATTCTTAGGTAAATGTACATACTTTAACAATTTTTGTAAATAAATAATGTTCAACATTATTATTTAGAATTTTATGTACACATTTATTTTAAGTTTTGGTCCTCAGTTCAAGCTTTCAACTTGTGCTATTCACGAATGAAATTTTAAAACACGATTGTCTCATTTGGCTCAGAATTGACGTCATCGTAGCAAGTGCGCCAAATTTCATAAAAACACACAGTTGAATGGTACCTGTAGAATATAGCGAGAGGCATAGAAACGTGCGTTATCATCACCCAAGGAAGAGCCCCGTAAAACCTATCGGAAGTAAATTTAATTTATTCAATTGAAGCTTTGAAGGGAATTTCAGGTTAAATTTACTCCATTGGTCGAGGCGTGAAGTCGGCGCGATTTCGAATCAACACCGAGACAACCCACAAGCTGATGTTTGTCGTCCTGAGAAAGACAAGTAGCTGGCGTCCTGGTTTTTGTTGTTTATCTCGCTGCGTTTTACATCTGGTGAGATTCAAAATTTTAGTTCAACCGTCAGCGATTTTGGGACATTTGTCGGGTTTAGTTACCTTTTCCACCAACAGTCGGCTATAATCATTGTTTGAACGAGAGTTTGTAAAATAGCCAGCGATTCAACCGTTACGCCTTCGTTATCTGAAACGGCGTCGGCTACTATGGAAAACCCGAAGTAAATAAAAACACCCGTTTGGGCTTGGAAGAGAAGCGACAAGTCGAGTCCAAAGCGTACGGTTCCTTCGTCGGCTAAAAAAAAAAATTTAAACTTTAAATTCGTCATTTTAATTGACGCGAACTTACTGAATCTGCGAGAGCTGTACGGCAAGTTTCTCATTTGAATCCAGACAACTATGGTAGCCACCATCGACGCGATGTAAAGATACGACTCACAAATGGTGAGCGCAAGTTTTGCCGACTCAGGTTTTTCGTCTTTCAGTGAAAAGTATACGAAAAGTGAAATGAAACAGTACACGCTCGACATTGTCCCTGAAATAATTTTGACGGTAATTCATTAACAATTTATGGATTTGACTTTGCATACCTAAGGCTAGTCCTTTTTCAGACTTTGTACAGTCGACAGTCGAGCGATTCCAATTCACTGAAGTCAATGTAAATCATTAACATTAGCAATTGTCCGTAAGTATTCATTCAAATCTCACTTTTACTCGATTGATGCTCTAGCGGTGTTAATCTTTGCGAGTCAAACATTTTCTTCCTCATTTTTACGATCGTTCCCTTCATTATTTCCGCGAGTGTCATAGCGCAAATTAGGCTGAACAAAAACAATTTCTCAAGAGTTTTTGATCGCATTCACTTGTTTTAATTTATTTACTTGTATTCGACGGAACATGGAAACAGATACTTAGTCGCTCCTTTGATCAAAAGACCCTCGTCATGGGTCAGACAGTTGTTTCTCAAATTGAAATTATCTGAGGAAGCCCTCAAAAACGTTAGGTGGATTGTTACTAATAGTGAGAGAAAATGGATCGACTACCGGTAGCATTATTTAAATGATTGCCGATATGAAGCATGTCATGTTTAGTCTCTTCAATAACAACGTAGAGCCACTCGGCGACGTTAGTCGCTAAAACGTGTCCAAGACAGTAATGCAAAACGATATTACTTTTGATTGACGCCAATTTCTGGAAAAAAGCTCCATGGTTTACAGTTAAATTGTTGGTTTCGGTGGGGGGGGGGAACTCCCATCACTTTACATTGTCGGCCAAGAAGAGAAATTGCAATTGGAGCATAGTGAAGACAATTTTCAGGAACGATCTCGTGAGAGCCAACCAACTTTGGCAAGGCTTGTCGCTTAGGAAGTATTCTCCGACTTCAAGACCGGCGTATATCATGCTCGCGATGCCGAATGCTAGAATTCAAGATTTGACATAAATTTTTTGTACAGTTTCTCCCCCCCCCCACCCACTATCTTTCTTTCGTGAAATTTACCGCAAGCTCCAACTCTGAGAAAGAAACTTCCATAGCTGGTGGTGTCCGCTTCTTGATCCTTTTTCTGTCTCAAAGGCTGTGTTACGGAAGGAGTATTGTGATACGAGCCCCCTAAATCGTAAATTGTGAGTGTCATCGGGCAAGCGTATAAGTATAGTAAGAATAACAGGTTAACCCAAAATTCGAAACTGTATTTACTGTGTACAAACTGGTTCAATAATTAGGCTGGTCTTGTTATCGGTAAGGTAGGAAACGTGGCATCTAAACCAACGTTAAACAGTACGAAATAGCGCACTATCCCCTCGGGAACTGGTCCCTTTTAAGGCTAAAGTGGACGACAAGTGTGCGAGAGAGAGGGAATATAGCCGTAGCGATTCTACCTTTCACGGCCGCAAAAATTCGCCGATTTTGTTTTTGTAAATTGATTCCTACTCATTGATGCCAACAATTTTAAGGAAATTGGGTCGCTGATTTTTAAAATGACTCTAGCCCATAAAATTTTAAATTCAAAATTTGAAAAAATTAATTTTTGGAGAAAACTGGATTATGCCACGAAGCAGCGTAAAATCTTGAATACGAAATGTATTTTGTTTTTTATTATGGTCCAGAAACATCGTCCGAAAGAGAAAAATGCGACATCAAAAAGAATAGCCGCTCAAGGCCAGGGTAGTTAGTCATGTCATGGTGGTGCGTACGGGAGGGGTCACTCGAACGCCTTCTCAGCTTAGCTCCTTCCTTTGCATTCACGCACTCCAGAAATTAGTTTCAATATATCACCGCATTTATTTATTACTTTGCCTAGGTTATTAATTAATTGATTGATTGAATAATACCTATACATAGTTATGTAAAACAGGTGCCTACAGGATGTTTCAGAATACCTGCAAAACAAAACACAAATGGGTGAAAGTAGACCTGATTTTGGTACCTATTTTTGTATTTTAATTTTTATTTGAGTATAAAACATTCATTTATTGGAACATTGCCGACTACTTTCACCCCATTCTCAAGGCATCCAGGCCGAAACAAATCTGTCTGTCACATATCAATCAAAATTCCTAAAAATCATGCTGACGGACGTGCAAGGAAACTTGTTTCTCAGTAGACCTAATTTGCATTCTAAAATACGAATTACATACACAGTCCGAAACTCAATAGTTTCCGAGATACGATTTTTCAGGCGTTTTCAAGGCATAGGTACCTCGTTTTTCTCAATACATTAGCAACTTTGTCGGTTCCACACGAAACTTGTCGACTTCTGACATCGGATTCGAAAATATCACAATTTTTTTGTAGTTCGGAATAACAGTTTCTGGTAGGAGTTATTCATTTTTTTGTGACGATGACAGCGTCTCAATCTGGACAAATCCGAGTTTTCTAATTTTGTCATGAAAGTCAACCCGACCTT
The DNA here is from genome assembly GCA_038030265.1 of Corythucha ciliata. Classification (NCBI taxonomy): domain Eukaryota; kingdom Metazoa; phylum Arthropoda; class Insecta; order Hemiptera; family Tingidae; genus Corythucha; species Corythucha ciliata. Next base: position 5,994 of record JAWNBC010000020.1, read on the forward strand.
GTTAGCCCTAAATCACTTCACAGGACTACCCTTTTAGGAATACTTCTTATGTTAGATACATATTATGTAACCTCGTTCAAATCATTTATTTGGGTTATTGTGTTACAAGCTCGAATTTAAACCATTTTGCTTCAAAAAATAGAGCTTTATTTATTCAAAATCGAACATTTCGCCCATAGTGTCAAATTAATTGGAAAAAAATTATGCGTCTTTGTAGGCATAATATACTGTTACCATTGAGTTTTAAGCCGTACCTATACAGACGATTTTTCATTTTTAGGGTTTAGGGTTCTATTTTCTTTTTCTCCTTCCTCTTTTTCTGAGCTTTCACCGTCTTGCTTTCCCCGGACATGTCCTACTTTGTAGAGCGTCCGGGGAGAGTTCAAAATTGTCCACTTTTTGTCCTACTTCTCAAGGTAACGTCCGGCGCGTCCAATTCCCATCTTTTACGTTCATCTTTGAACAAAGTTATGGGGCTTGATCGCAACGTCCGCGATCGCCATTTCGCCCTCACGATTCTCATTAGGCCTGCTGAGCCGGGTCTCCTCGGTGAGTCGCTGACTCGTTTCCAGGTCAGCTCGAGCGCCGGGGCCAACAATCGTATAGCGTGAAGAAAAAGGCAGCGATTTCACCCACTGAATCACTCCTTTACACCGCCTTACCTCCCAAAAAATGATACATTCACCCTATAATCTTGAACATTCGACCCCCCCGAAACCACACAATTTGGCTCACAGACTGATTCAAAACCAATCACGCGCGTTTGGCACTTTTAGAAAAAATTGTCGTTATTTTGCCTGCGAAACCTAATTTCAAAGTATTTTTGCTGTTTAAAAACTAAATTTTTCGGATTCGTCTCGTTCCAGTTCGTTCAAAAACCAAAGTTTCGAGAGTTTTGCTCTTACATGAACCATTTTTAAGGACTTTCGCTCTTTCAGGGCCCAATTCCGTGACTTTTGCTATTTATAAAATCAGTTTGGCAGTTAATTCGAAAAATTAATTGCCGGAAAACGAACGACAGAAGATCAAATTGTGAAGTATTCGGCTCGAGGGCCCAACGAAAATGGTCTAATCGTTACGTTAGTACGTTACCAATCTCATAACACGGCAACCGCGGGCGGCGCACAAGCAATAAAACCAAAAACGTCTGCTAATGGTGTTAGCACAATGCTTCCTCGAGTAACGTATCTTCGTTGAACAGGGCCGGATCTATTAGGTAGTGGGAGGAGGGGTGTAGGAGGGGTATTTTCTCCAAGGCAGCACTCGCCAGAGGCAGCAATTGATCTCTTATTAAGAAGACAAATCTGCCAAAATTAACATAGATAATTCGAGAACAAAATTTTGGCTAATCGTGCACGTCAAGTGTGCACTTTACACTGCCCCCCTGGAGCCCTTCATATTGGGCCGATTTAATTCAAAATGAAATGGGACCATCTATAGTCTAACCTACGTTTACCATGAAAACGTCGAAAAGATGAGTTGCCTCCTCTAGGAGATATGTACGTTATTGGTGAGAAGTGTACATTGCCCCCCCCCCCTGGAGCCCCTCCAATTGGACCAATTTTATTTTAACTTAAATGGGGCCATATTATAGCTCAACAAATGTTCATCATGAATATTTCATCAAGGTCGGTTGCCTTTCTTAGGAAATACGTGCGTTGGTGGGGAGTCCAACCCCCCCCCCTTCTGGAGCCACCCCCTTTGGACCGATTGAATTCAAATTTAAAAGGGACCATCTATAGTCTAACCTACGTTAATCATGAATATTTCATCAAGCTCAGTTGCCTATTCTAGGAGATATGAGCGTTAGTCAGAAGTGTACACTACGCCCCCCTGGAGCCCCTCCTATTGGACCGATTTAACTCAAATTGAAATGAGACCATCTGTAGCCTAACCTACGTGTATCACGAAGATTTCATCAAAATCGGTTGGCTATACTTTGGGAGATATGAGCGTTGGTGTAAAGTGTAAAGACACATAGACAGATACGGGACCAAAGTTGTTCAGAAAGCTCTGAAACGCAAATGGCAAGTGGAATTTTTGAAATCCACCAAATTGAGACCAACAATTTTTTCACCTCGAGAAACGATCACATAGCTTCCCATATCTTTAGTATTCGAGGAAGCAATTTTTAGTCTGGCGAATCTGTGTTGTCTATTTGGCCACGTATGTTTCCCTTTATAACGCTAATGCGTTGCACTCGCTCCCTTTGAATTAAATTGACATGTTTTTTCATTGTTGTTAAAGTCGTTAAAAGCGGGCTAAAAGTGGGTTATAATCCCGCATTCAATCTTGCACGATTGAATCCTAGTTCATGCGGTAGTAGATTGCGAACCCTAGTTAGTAGTTACAACAGATGATTGTAATCATCAGGACTCCCAAAGAGCCGAGGCAGCAAGATCTGCCCAAGATTTCGGCCATTTATACCTCCACTCATGGGTCCATTATAGGCGATTTTTGACCCATTGTGTCACACCGGAAAACTTCGTCAACCCTGACGGATCGTAAATCCATTTCGATTTTAGGATTTCTCGTTTACTTAAACCACAAGACATGAAGTTTCGTCCATTCAAGTAATCTATCTACATCAAAATCACCAAAAAGTAGGCGATTTCTATAGGATATTATAGGAGCCGGAAGAGCAAACGTTCAGTTGTGGAATGCAGCAGGTCCTATGATCAAAAAGCACCTAAGGGGGCGTCACTGCGGCGAATATCGTTAGTAACGACAGATTTTATTCACTCCACAGTGAGTTAGTGAGGTCCACCCAGCGCTGATGCTCTTTCTTTCGACTTGAGGGCATTCAAATGCGCGGCCACCGTCCGCGGGAAGGGTCATGCAGACATTGAAAACGGTGAAACGCTGCCAAAAACGTCAAAATCACTTGATGGAGCCTTTCAAGGACTCATCAGGTCAAAATTCGACTCGAATTTTGGACTCCTCGTGCATAGAAACTATCGAGATTTCGTCCATTTATCATTAAATTCGCGTGCCCAATTCAGAATTCACCCAGGAGTCAAGTTGGTGTTATTAGCGATTCTCACGACAACATTTTCAAAGTGCTTCGATGTGAGCCGGACACGGCTTAAGAGTCCTTTGGGAAATGCCCAAAACTCAGTCAAAGTTGGTTAGTTTGTGGTATAGTTTTTTTATATCGCGGAAAGTCATGCCTCCGAGGCAGCGTCCTCCGACTGAGTAACCACAGTTTCCGGACTAAGAAACCAAATTTATTCGTGGGATAATTTTCATTTTATCGGCCGAAAAAGTCATTTTCCGTGGACTAATTTATTATATGAGACAATGTGTGGTGAAAATGTCAGTTTCCTCTACAGCTATGTCCCCACTTGTGCCCTTTCGTCTTCCTCTTTCAATTCCACACGCCTTTTCAACCGAAGAATGTCGACGGAACTTGATATTCCACGATGGAAACTCAAAATAAATAAAATAGGAATTTAGTGAGCCTAATATTCAAACAAAAATACATAATAAACAAAATACATTTCGTATTCAAGATTTTACGCTGCTTCGTGGCATAATCCAGTTTTCTCCAAAACTTTATTTTTTCAAATTTTGAATTTAAAATGTTATGGACTAGAGTCCTTTTAAAAATTAGCGACCCAATTTCCTTAAAATTTTTGGCATCAATGAGTAGGAATCAATTTACAAAAACAAAATCGGTCAATTTTTGCGGCCGTGAGAAGTAGAATCGTTTGACGAGCGCAGTGGCGCGATCTCTTGACACAGAAACTCACTAGAGACCTATGGACTTTAGCCTTAAGGCGAATAGCGATGGCCTAATGGTTTGTTTATTCGGACAAGAGATGGCAACACTTTCGATGGCAAATTTACATAGCTAATAGGTTTGTAAAAAGTGAACTTAATTACTTTTTCAACTTACCACGTTTACTGAAAATAACGTAGAAGTTGCGGAAATTACTTTACGTCTGAATATTGTAATTAGAAACGCATAAAACGTGGGATAAAAAGTTTGAAAAAAATATTTTTGATAATTATGTGTTCAGCCCAGGAAACTGAGTGACAATTAAACAGCTCTGTCCAAACAGATCGAATAAATGGTGATTAGTTCTTGCCAAAACGCGAATATTGTGCGATCAAACGTCAGTTATTCAAGCGGGGCGCAAAAGTGCTTAGGCAGCAGTGGGTGGTCGAGGGATGATTGCAGTCCTCGACCCGCCCAAGCCTTATTCGCTAGAAGTATAAGTACGTCTCGCTCTTCCAGATTCTCGGTCTCACTCAGTGGTGGATTTCATTCCTTCAAAAACCCTTTCGCGGAATAAAAGAACCACCAGAAATAAAAGTTCGTGGTTTTGGCTCTCGAAATCCTTGGCGCAATGTACTGCAGTGGTACGATAGGGAAAAATAATTTACGGCTTAGCGCGAAAATAAGGGAAAGAGTACTGAAGAAGCCTTGATCATCTCATCATAATATAAAAAATTATACGTTTGTTCCTTTGCTGAAATAATTGAAATTTAGGCTGCATTAATTTAAAATTAATGATATTAATATAAACTTGCACAAAGTGTAATGTCCCGTTTTTGACACCATAAAAGCGGGAAGTGAATTACGGAAAGAATAATGAATGTACATCACCGGCTTCATGCCAAATGAAGGAGTGCGTGAGCTACTGAGCGTTTTATTATTATTTCGCATCGGAAACGAGGCTCAATCGACAAAATTGAGTCGTATGAAATGAACAAAAACGAGCACGACGTTATGCTTGAATTTTTTCAATCACGTAGTCATCAATTCAATAGAAATAATAATTTCCATGCATAAACTGGTGAGCAAAAAAATGTGAGCACACTAGGTAATACATAGGCCATCTCAGAGCTGAAATGGGTGCCTGGAGGCAATTCTATAGCTCGTGATGAAAAAAATTATGTAGCTTCATAATTAGTACCTACTGGATTCCGTCAAACCCGCAAATTTTGATATTGTAGAGCTCAAACGCGCGAAATTAACTTTCCTTTGAGACGAACTACGCGAAATTTGGGGCTCCAAGAGCCAAAACTCACGAAGTTTTCTAAATGTGGGATGAAATATCATAAATCCAATAATTTGATTTTTCAATATGTCGAATTAGCTAAAGAGCCAGGGCTAAAAGATGATTGTGGATTATGAAAAAGCCAAAATGAAAGAGCCAAATCGATCTAGAACCCAAACCCGTAAAATTTGGTTTGAAAGTGTCAGAATCGTGAAACTTGGTTTTGAAAGATCCAAAAACGCGAACTAGTATTTTTAAAGAGCCAAACATGCAAAATTGTAATTTCTAAAGAGCGAAACCCGTCAAGTTGTTTTTCATGAGATGTTTTTCATGAGATGTTCTGTCAGGATTAGCCATTTTCGATTGACGTTAACTATTTTATGTGCCCTTAAATGGGGCTCAAAATCGTGCAAATCGGGGAATTAATTTTTTTCAAAAAATGTCAGTTCCCGTTTGTCCACACTAAATCTGAGTGAACGGACAACCCGTGATTCAGAAAAACATCTTCAATGTGTCCTTTACAAAAATAGTCATAAGCGTTTTCTTAGTTGTTTGGAAATTTTTCATCGGAAATGACGATTTCTTAGAAAAAATAATGATTTTTCTCTTCAAAGTCGCTTGTTTTGACCTGAAAAATTTCAACAAGTTTTGTGATTTTAACGTGATAAAAAGCACTAAAACCTAATCCAAAGCTATACGGTGAATCAAACTGATTATGCCCGTCTACCAAAGTAACAAAAAATGTCGCTCCGGCCGCTTGCTGTCGGGTTAAGTGCATTACACTACTACAAGTTTCGACGTTTTTAGTTATTTAGCTATTATTCGCAATTAATTAACATTTCACGTTGTTACTCTACATTTTTATAGCCATTCTTGCTGAATAATCGCAAATTTAGTTGAATTAACGAAATTCGTATTTCGTGAAATGTACTCTATCCGACAGTCCGACACCCCAGCTGCCGGAGCGACATTTTTCATTACTTTGGTAGGCGGGCATAAGCAGTTTGATTCAACGTATTGCTTTGGATTAGGTTTTAGTGCTTTTTATCACGTTAAAATCACAAAACTTGTTCAAATTTTTCAGGTCAAAACAAGCGATTTTGAAGAGAAAAATCATTATTTTTTCTAAGAAATCGTCATTTCTGACGAAAAATCTCCAAACAACTAAGAAAACGCTTACGACTATTTTTGTAAAGGACACTTTGAAGATGTTTTTCTGAATCACGGGTTGTCCGTTCACTCAGATTTAGTGTGGACAAACGGGGACTGACTTTTTTTGAAAAAAAATAATTCTCCGATTTGCACGACTTTGAGACGCATTTAAGGGCACGTAAAATAGTTAACGTCTATCGAAAATGGCTAATCGTGACAGAAAATAGTGTGATCTTTCCGAATCCATCACCAAAAGTTTCAAAAATTCAAATTGAATGCGAGTTTCTCACCGTTAGTTTAAAAATATGATGTAAGCCTTAAAAATCGTTAGAAAAATCATATCTCGAAGGGTATTGATTTTCGGACCATGGTGTATATGGTAATTTCGGTCGCAAATGAGGCCTACTATCACCCAAACATTTTTGTCACACTTATACCCTTCCACCCTGTATGTACTATAGGTACCTAAGGATTTTGACGTTATATTATAAGTTAACTAATAATTATTCAGCAGAAATGGCTGAAAGAAGTGGAGAGTCACGCTATTTGTTAATTTTGGATAAATAACTGCAAAAAATAACATTCGTAGTAGTGAAATGCACTCTAAACCGTCAGCCGGTTGCTGGAGTGACATTTTTTGATATTTCGGTAGGCATGCACAGTCAATTCTCATAAAAAAAAAAAAACTGTAGGTGAGGGTTTAAGATTTTAGCATGCTGAAAATCGCTGAGATTGTTCAAGATTTGCAGGTCAAACAAGAGAAAATGACTCTTTTTTTCTTTAAAAAATGGTCATTTGATTAGCAAAGCCCTTATGAAAAATATCAGGAGTAATTTTGAAAGGGACACATCGAAGATGTTTTTCTGACCCATGGGAAGTCGATAGGGGTAGATTTAGTGTGCGGATTTGAACTCCCACCGATACCGTTTGGCCGATCACGGTTGATCTGTCGTCGTTTCTTGCCCACTAACGAGCAAATTTTCACCACCGATATCTGTCAAAAACATTAAATCTGCCGCAGATATCTGCTCGTGTACGCCCACCTATTTGGAAATATTATTTTAAAGAAACAAAAACAAACGTTGATGGGCTTGGCCAACTTCTTACGTAATTAGACCCGTAAACGGAATCGTCATAACCCTTCAAAGTTTTGTTTTTTAAAGGAGCCAGCCCCCTCGAAATTACTCTTTAAAAAGAGCGAACGTCCGGAAATTTGTGTATTTCAATGGTGAGAAATCCGTGAAGTTGGTTTTTTTTTTTTTTTTAAAGCAGCCCACCCCGCGAAATTGGTTTCTGACATGCCAATCTGCGAAATTTGCTGTTTGACTGAGAAAACGCCTGAAAAATTGGGTTCTGTGAGTGCCAATAATTCGAAAAATTTGGGCTTATTAAGGGTCAAACTCGCGAAATTGATTTCTTCGAGTGCGAAAACCGCGTGAAATTGGAGTCTTAGGGGGTAAAATCCACGAATTTTAGCCATTTCTTGGGTCGCCATATTTTTTTGCCCCGAGAGTTAATTTTTTGGACTGGGGGGGGGGGGTATTTTCAGGGCTAAATAATTTTCTGTGAAATTCCAAATTTTTAGAGCCGGACAATAAGGTTCTGTGAAGCAATATCTCTTGGTTTTGGGCCTGTGAATCAAACTATGAGGTTATAAAATCGTGTTTTGAGGCGGAACAGCCAGAGTCTTGCTAGACGCCTCATTGAAACCGTTTCGGCGCCACTGCGATGAACGGTTATACTATAGTCAGAAATGGGAGTTTTCACTATATTGATGGAAGAAAAATCAGTCCAACCCCCTTCAACCAGGCTGGTTGTTACTAGAAAGAGTCAGAAGTGTCGTGAGGGATTCATCCCAATC
>JAWNBC010000021.1:0-14003 GCA_038030265.1 Corythucha ciliata
AATATCACTCCATAAAAAATGCTTCGGGTGTTTTTATGGTTTCATTTTTTACAGAAGTTGTCTTGACTGCGGTGGGACGGGCTCTGTAGGCTGATTCTTTCAGATCAGACCCCAACTCTTCTTTAACACATCCTTTTTTTACTATTTCCCCCTCATCACTCACTTATCTCTCTATCTCTCTCTCTCTTATTTGAATAGACACTGTCAACTCCATGCAACATTGTCTATTTTGCCTCACGCAGTCAGCACTCCTTCGTACTTTTCATTTCTTTATTTATTAATATTATTTCAAGCAAGGCAATCATTTGTGAATGGAGGGTTCCGAATTCCACATTTTGAATAGGTATAGGGTAAAGTTCCATGGTAACGAAATCTCTTCTTCGAGTTCCTTGGAGAAAGTTTCAATGTCACATCAAATTCGTAGCCTGTGATAAATTTATAATTCGCGCCAAAACAACTTCCGGGGCCATCTTATTGTTGTCGGGTTTTTACTCTGGCTCTCGTGTGCTTGCCCAGGGTTATGTCGAAATGTGCTCTTTTTATTCTTTACTCCGTTTATCGTGAAATTAATAAAGTATTGTTTGTTTGGTTCTAATTTGGCTACCACTTTACTAGATTTGGCGACGAGGTCAAAACAATGTCGGACAACGGAGAGAATCAGAGCGAAGCAACGGTAATTATTCATTCTTCCTCGACTGTGGGCTTTTTACCAGAATTTGACCCTGCGAATGATTGGGAAATTTACCATGAGCGAATGGAACAGAGTCGAAGAAACGCGCAGAGTTGCCGTTCTTCTAACCGTTATCGGAATTCGAACGTACACAATCCCTCAACTACCGAGTAAATTGAGTTATGACGAGTTGTGTGCCAAACTTGCTTCGCAATTTTCCAAAAAAGTTTCGCTTTTTCGGCAACGCGTGTCTTTCTACGCTTTACGCCAACATTCGGCAGAGACCGAAGATGCGGCAGTACTGCTGCATGTATTTCCCGATGGTTCAGTAAAACCGATAAGTTTTGCTTCTAGGACGCTTAAATAGTGCGGAATCACGGTATTCCGTCATTCATAAAGAGGCTCTGGCCGTTTTCTGGGGGGTTCAGAAATTTTACCAATATTTAGTGGGCCAGAAATTTGAAATTGTGTCGGACCATAAGCCTCTCGAAACACTTTTCGGCGATAATTCCAGGCTGCCTCAAATGGCAGCTGGTCGCATTCAAAGATGGGCCGCATATCTTTCCGAATTTGATTACACTTTTAAAAATATCAAGGGAACTTTAAATGTTTTTGCGGACGCTATGTCTCGATTGTCCATGCCTTGCGAGGAACCAGTATCAGTTCAGACTGAATACTTGGATTTTTTGGAAGATAGCCCACCAGTTGATTTTAAACTGTTAAAAACGGAGACTGCGAAAGACCCTTTGCTTAGTAAAATAATTTATTATTGTCGGAACGGCTGGCCTTCAGAGTGTCCTGAGAATATGAAGTATTTTTGGAGTAGGAAGGTTGACCTTTATGAGGAAAAGGGGATTGTTTTGGGGGGTTACAGGGCCGTTATCCCTTTGTCTTTGCAGAAAAAACTTCTGGAAGACGTCCATTCTACTCACATGGGAGCATCGCGCATGAAAGGCTTAGCTCGTTCGTATTTCTGGTGGCCCAGTTTGGACTTACAAATAGAAAATTTGGCCAAAGGTTGTAGCAGTTGTCAAGCGTTTAGTCCGGAACCACCCAAATCACCGCTGTGTAAGTGGCCAGAGGTTAGTGAGCCTTTTGAGAGAGTCCACATAGGTTACTTTGGACCGTTCCAAAATAAAAATGTTTTCGTGTTAACCGATTCTTATTCTAAATGGCCAGAAATTTTCGAAGTTACCAAAGTTGACACAGATACAACCATATCACTGCTACAGGATGTTTTTTGCCGTTTCGGTTTGCCTAAAATGATTGTTTCAGACAATGCATCTTATTTCACAGCCCAGAAATTCAAAGAATTTTGCTCTAATAATGGCATTCAATTGATTCATCCTCCTCCATTCCATCCCGCCAGCAACGGCGCGGCGGAAAACGCAGTTAAGTCGTGCAAGAGTGGGTTGTTAAAAATGTTGCATACAAACAAGACCTTATCTATTCAGTCCCTCATTCGACGTTATTTGTTTTTGTATAGAAATACCCCCCATTCTTCGACAGGAATCACGCCCTCGGAGCGTATGATTGGTCGTGTAGTTCAAAATCGTTTGACGCTTTTATCGGATTCGTCGAGCAAACAAATAAATTCCAATTTGGATCAACAAAAATACTTTGGAGGGAAAAGGTCGGTGGAATTTCAGGTAGGAGACTTAGTTCTCGCCCGCAGTTACTCAAAAAACTGTTACAAATGGCAGAAAGCCAGGGTTACGAAAGTTCTGGGAAATCGAATTTGTGAATGTAAGGTAGTGAGTTTGGATTTAACCTGGAGACGACATTTCGATCAGTTATTAAAATTAAACGTTTTGGAGGAAGAAGGACGCCCTTCCTCTCCTTTACCCGTCCCGAATAATACCTCCTCAGAACCTGAGTCAATGGAGACTCTTTCGGATATTTCTTTGGACCGAGGTGCACATTTTAAACAAATTGGTCCTTCTGACCAGAGTGGGGACAAAATCGATAAGACAAGCCCTTCTAAAAGAAACATGGGGGGGGGGGGGTGATGTAGTCGCGTCCGAGTTATTCTCCCAACAAGAAACACTCACGTGCCCCCTGGATAGCCGAAAGGTGAACTAAACGACTACAGTGTCGCCTTCGCAGCCCAAGACACACTATTTGCGACACAACAAGAAGAGACAATGCAAAATCCGTCTCCTGTCAATGGCCTTTCTCAAGGCCCCTACAACGCTCTGCTCAAAACTATGTTTTGGAATGCAGGCGGCTTAACATCGACCAAGTTCACCGAACTTAAGAATTTTATAACTCAAAATGACATTGACGTATATGGTATCGTCGAAACGGGAGCAGCTGCTGATAACCTCAACTACTTTCAAATCCCAGGATACCAAACATACTCCCTCAATAGGGGCCGTAATGTCGCGTCGGGAATCATAGTGGCTATGAAGTCGTCTCTGGTGGCCAGCTTTGCTATATGCAAGCAGATGGAAGCCCAGGATAAACTGGAGGCAGTGACTGCGGTAGTCTGGAAGAGTGGAGGGCGCTACAGGTTCTTTGTGGTGTACAACCCCCCACATAACAAGCCAAATCTTGCTTGGCTCGAGTCAATATGGGACTCAGGTTCGATCCTTTATGGAGACCTGAATGCGCCTTCAAGCCGCTGGGGCTATACACAAACTGACGCAGTAGGTCATATCTGGGAGGACTTTATTGACGCGAACCCAGTGACTTATGTTGAGAATGAGGAAGGCAGGCCACATTCATGTCTTTTTCCTGATATACCTCAACCCCTGATGCTATATTGGCCCACCCGACTCTAGCACAAAAAATGTCTCACCACCTACAGCACAGTCCCGGAAGTATGGGTCACAAGCTGTTGTGCGTTAACTTACACAACCGTGGCCTGCGTCCCAGTGAGAGGAACACTCTTGTTCGGTGGAACCTGAAGAAGGCAAAATGGAAGGTGTATGATGAAGCAACCAATGAGGCAATCACTTCCGAGCTTCTCGAGGAGAGTGTTGATAAGACATACAACAGCCTGAGAAGTGCAATACTCAAATGCGCTAAGAAGGCAGTACCCAGGGGAAAGGTGAAGCATTATCGACCTTTCTGGAACAGTCAGCTCCAGCTTGCAAAGGAGGAGAGAGATGAGGCGCGTGATGCTGCTGAAGAGTCAGGAAGACATGCTGATCGTGTAATACTTAAACAAAAAGAGGCAATTTTGAGAAGGGGTGTGGTTCAGGGTAAGAGGCAGTCCTACAGGGGTTTTGTGGGAAGGATGGACTATCGAAAGGATGGGCTCAGGGCGCACAAATTTGTTTCCAGGCTCAGCAATGAAAGGGAAGAAAAAAATCAGCCCATGAAGAGAGGAGACAGGCTACTTACCAATCCAAAGGACATAGCTTCACACTTCTGTAAGCACTACTGTGCTGTAAGCAACTACAGACCAAAGAAGCACAATGGTAAGCCATACGCTGAGCTGAAACCGGTAGCACTGAACTCCATGGAGCAGGACCTTTTCAACAGCCCTTTCACTATCTCTGAACTTAGAGCATCCCTCACGCAATCTAAGAAAGGAAAAAGCGCAGGTCCTGATGAGATCCTACCAGAATTTCTTATTCATATGGCAGAAAAAGCCAAAGAAACAGTGTTGACTTTCCTAAATCGAGTATGGGTAGCTGGAATGCCTGCAGAATGGCGAAAAGCAGAAATAATACCCATTTCTAAGAAGGGCAAATCTCCAACCTGCCCAGAGAACTTCCGTCCAATTGCACTCACGAGTGTGTTTTGCAAGCTGTTGGAGAGGATGGTTCTCAACCGGCTGAACATATTCCTGGAAGAACGGGGACTGCTATCCCACGCGCAGGCAGGATTCCGAGCACACCGCAGTACCATGGAACATATTGCCCATTTGTCCCAAGAAATAAAGAACGGGTTCCAACGTAAACAAAGCTCACTGGCTGTGTTTGTGGATTTTAAATCAGCATTTGATGTTGTCTGGCGGAAAAAGCTGCTCAGTAAGCTCCTGGAGCTGGGTGTGCATGGACATATGTACAGGTTTGTCGCCTCTTTTCTTACTCAGCGCTTCATTAGGGTGCGATACAACAATGAGGTCTCAGTGTACAGACAGACTCGCCAGGGACTTCCGCAGGGCTCAGTGCTGAGCCCGACGCTGTTCAGCATAATGATTGATGATGTCATCAACCAGGTTACAAGTCCTGGAATTAACGCACTCCTTTATGCTGACGACTTGGTGATCTGGGGTACAAGCAGCTCGATTCAAGCCCTCGAAACCGCACTGAATGGAGCGTTGAGATCACTGGGTAGATGGGCTGCCGAAAATGAGATGACAGTGAGTCCAACTAAGACCATTTTTCAGCTGTTTAGCCTTTCCAAAAAGGAGCATTCCATCTCGCTCTTCTACAACTCTGAAGCCATCCCGAGAACATCGGAGGCAGTCTACCTGGGGGTGAGACTGGACACGCAGCTCACCTGGAGGAAACATATTGATTCTCTGAAGGATAAAGGCCTGAATAGATGTAAATTTCTCAAGCGGCTCACTGGTACCAAATGGGGTGCAACTCAGGATGTCCTGGCCTTAACATACAAAACCTACGTGCGCCCTGTTCTGGAGTATGGATCTGAGGTTACTGTGACTGCTGCAGATACCCACCTCACAAAGCTGGAAAAAGCCCAGAACTGCGCCCTGCGAGTCGTAACAGGTGGCCCAAGGTCTACACCAATCACTGCAATGCAAGTCCAGTCGGGCATTGAACCTTTGAAGGACCGACAGCAGATAGCCTCTGTAATGTTGAGGGAAAGGCTGGCAAGGCTTAGTGATCCATACTGGACCCAGGACAACAGTGTGGCACCTAGACTGAAGACCCAGACAAGCTTCACTTCTGCAGTGGCAAGGATTGAGGAGGAGCATGCCATCTCTCTTGGCCCGAGAGAGGCTTTTCTTGGTTCAATGCCAATCCTGAGCACTCCCCGGCTAAGACTTGACCTCGTTAGAGAGGTTAGTAAGGAGCTGTGTTCATCCCAGGAGCTGAGATCCCTTGCCCTGGCGACTATAGAGGAGATATATCCACCTGAAACATGGCTGCATGTCTACACTGACGGATCCGCCCAAAACTCGACCACCAATGCAGGAGCAGGAGTTTTCTCCAACTCTTTCCAACTTAGTGCTCCCGTTGGACAGTCAGCCTCCAACTTTGACGAGGAGGTCGAAGCCATTTCTATGGCTCTGGGCGAGTGCCTGAGGAGAGCTGACACCAGAGTCGCAATTTTTGTGGACTCCATGGCAGCTCTCCAAGCCGTGTGTAACGCTAGAGGAGATGACGACAGCTCCATTGTGAGAAGGTCCAAGCAACGAGCACACGAGCTGATCAGCAGAGGAGTGGAACTGGTGCTTCAGTGGATTCCCGGACAGTGTGGAGTGTATGGGAATGAGGAAGCTGATCGTCTGGCGAGAGAGGGTGCCCTTTCCGCCCAATTTGAGAATAGCGTCACGTACCACACTTCCTCTACGTACATAACCACACCTCACTACGTACATAACCTTCCTCGACAAGTAGCTGTAGCCTGTTTCAGGCTAACCACAGGCCATGACTACCTCCAAGGCCACCTGCACAGAATAGGTGTATTTCAGAGCCCGGATTGTGTGCTCTGTGGAGGCGGGTTCATGGCTGGTCAGCATCTGGGTAATTGTCCGGAGCTTGAAGACGTCCGTGCATCCTTGGAGGCCGAAAATTGTATTTACACCAGAAACTCGACGTTATATTGGGCTGCGAGAAGACGAATGGCCGAAGTTGCCGCAAACCGTCGAGGCATAAGATAAAAAAAAAAAAAAAAAAAAAAAAAAAAAAAAAAACCCGGCTTACTTGAAAGACTATGTTTGAATTGTATTTTTCATTTTTATGTTTCATTTTTGTATTTTTATTGTCATATACTGTTCTTGTCTTTGTTTTGGGCCATTTCAGCAGTTTCAGTGATTAATATTTTCATTGTATATTTTTTTTTTCTGATTTTGTAAAAACAAAAAAAAAATGAGGGGGAAGAATTGTGATAAATTTATAATTCGCGCCAAAACAACTTCCGGGGCCATCTTTTTGTTGTCGGGTTTTTACTCTGGCTCTCGTGTGCTTGCCCAGGGTTATGTCGAAATGTGCTCTTTTTATTCTTTACTCCGTTTATCGTGAAATTAATAAAGTATTGTTTGTTTGGTTCTAATTTGGCTACCACTTTACTACAGTAGGAAGCCTACGTTGTCAGTCGTCCCTCGTCGTTTTGCGTCATCGACTGGCCGGTTTCGGCTGCTCACCATCTTCGGTGTTAGGAGGTTTGCCAACTGAAACTCCGAGTTTCAGTTCCCGTCGAGTGATGCTCCGAGATCGAGAAAAAGTCTCCGAGATCGACCGAGAGAAGACCGAGATCGAGATTGCATTTTCCGGACCGAGACCTAGACGAGACTTAGTCTCGGTGTGATCCAAAAAGCAAGTTGCATATAGTGCCGGTATAAATCTTTTTACACAACAAATGAACCCAACCTAATGCTCCCCTCTCCGGAAACCGGTTTGGGTCTTTAGCCCGGCCCGAATTCGATTCGTTTCTTGCAGAAATAGCGTGCTTCTAATTTCTCATGTTTGGAATACTGTGACCTACACACATAGCATCAAGCATCAAAGGGCGAATCGGAGACCTTTTAAAGGGGGGGGGGGTGATCGAAAACCCTCTCATAGGGTTAATCCCATTTTTACGCCATGAACGGCTTACCTTCAAGTTCATTTCGGATCGGATGTAAACTTCTGCCCCTCTAAAGTGTAGCATTTTGACCTTACATAGGCCACAAAATGTGTACATATAGAGCCAAGGGCGGATCTGGGACCTCTCTCAGGGGGAGGTAATCGAAATCCCTCCCCATATACACCCCCACCACCTTCCACCCTACCCTCTCCTATGTTTAAAGGGATTTGACCAGCTCCAGGGGGGGGGGGATTTCTGCTGAATTCACTTGCTGGGGGGGGGGGGTTATAAATTAAATGCTCTATAGCCGACCACCAGCTGCCGGAGAGGGTGGGGTAACAGGGGATCTGTCAAAATCACTCTAAACATATGGGTGGGTAGGTGGCGGGGGTGAACCGTGAGAGGAAGAAGGGTTTTGATCCCCCCCCCCCCATCCATCTTCTGTCATTAGACCGAAACTTTCGAGACGAGACCGAGACTGAGACCGACTTTTTAAGTACGAGACCGAGATCATCTTGCTAATGACCGAGACCGAGATGCGTAAGTCTCGGTCTCGGTCTCGTGCATCACTACGAGGAAAGACTGACAACATAGGCTCCTACGGCTAAAACCTTTTGCATATATTACCTTCTAACCCTCGTAGTTTAAGCGGTTCTACTGACAATTAAAATCAAATTATAGCTTTACATTCGCCCGACCCTAAATGAGCCTCCTCCTTCCCCCCGCGCCACCAAACGGGAATTCAATTTTTATATTTCCAGCATTCCAGCCGAGTGGTTTCCCTGCGCTTTGAATTTTCCCCTGTCTATGCTCAAGGAGCTGTGACGATGAAAACACGACACAGGTAAAAAGAAAGGGGTGTAGCGTGGGCGTCTCGCGTCGGTGGTGTTTTTTTTTTTCTTCATCATGTGATGTGAATCCCCTCAGCTTCTCCTCTCAGCTCCTTCATGTCTTAGCGTGACATTTTCCCTCGCGCACCATTTTTCCACTTCGTTGCGGCTGAGGTAGTCAGCCGAGAAATCTACACGGAAACCGGCGTGTTTCTAGGGGACAATGAGGGCTAAGTTTCAAGGCGGATATTAAAAACTGTGCTACGAGGAAGAGGCTTACCTTCAAGTTCATTTCGGAACAACTAGTGTCGTTATTCCTGTACACTTGCGTGGGCTATACTAACGAAACACGAGCTTTCGTTTACTCACGTTTCCTGAAGGGTGTTTCAGCCCTGGAAGGGACAGGCTGTCCTGAAACATGTTATCGGTACCTCCACAGGGCCGTCGAGAGAAAATCTGGGCCCGGGAGGGCCTTCGAAGTCGGGCCTCTCAAATACAGACAAAAATCTGAATGCATTCATCACGCGCGGTATATGCACTATTATGGTGATTTTCATGCTATGTATACGGCGCAGCCTTGTACTATGATGACAACTACACACAATAATTAAGATAAATTTGATTGAGAACTGAGTGCTTTGTTAACTTGTCAATCACAGGATTGATTCACTCAATTATTTGATCTGCAAAAGTTACCTCCAGGAACTCCGTGAAATGGCGTTGTGTCGACTTTCGTAGCGTAGTTATCTTCAGAAAAGCCGATTTGGGGCTTCTTCAATTTTAGCTGCGAATGGTCACACTTTATATTTTAATCAATTTTAGCTGTGATCTTAGCGCATCTTCTATAGTTTTGAGTTGTGAGATGGCCGCTTCCTCCATTTTGGCCGTGAATTATTGCTTTTTCTCACGTTTAGCCTCTAAATATAGCAATTTTTCCCCATTCCAACCACACGAATGATCGACTTTTCCACATTTTTGCCACGAAGAGACGTTTATTCACCTTTAGCCATGAATTAGTCCCATTTTAGTCGCGAATTACAGTACTTTTACTGTAATTTAACATCAAATTGGCTTTTTTAATTGAGAATTATGTATGTATAAAATTGTAGCTGTAGGAGCCTACATTGTGTTGAAGCAAACGAAGAACCAGACGGACTTCAAGATTGCACCTGACACCCCATGTGTTTGATTACATAAAAAGGTCGGTTCCCTAGACGTCTTGGTTGGACCAGAAGTCTATCAAACATTAAAAAACCTGGTCGCACCCGAAAAACCACTAGACCTTCCATTCACAAGCATTGTCAATGCGTTGAAATCTCATTACTCGCCTTCCCGGTGCGAGATCGCCGAGAGATTTAAATTTAATCGTCGCTGCCAGGAAGCGGGTGAGTCCGTTCAGAATTTTATAGTTGCTATCAAGCAGTTGGCTACATCGTGCAATTTTGGTGAGTTTCGCGACCAAGCGCTTCGGGATCGTTTGATTGTCGGATTAGCAGATGAATCCATGGTCCGTCGCCTCATCAAGGAATCCGGTCTCACCTTTGACAGTGCAGTAAAAGCTATCCTTGACATGGATGCTGTCAAGCGTGACACGTTAATCGTCAAAGAAGAGTCACGCCAGCTTCAGTGTAACGCCGTGTCTGGACAGTCGTCGTCTCAGATCCGTCCATCCACACGCCCCGGATCGTCAACCAGTCACCCCGGATCGTCATCCAGTCGCCCCGGCACTTCCCGAGCTCCCTGTTCTCGCTGTGGGCGAACCCAACACGAAGAGTCGTCGTGTCCGACCAAGGGATGGATCTGTTTTTCCTGTGGCAAGGCGGGCCACATCCAAAAGATGTGTCGAAACCGAGATGTCTCCACATGTTTTCGTATGTTCTAGTGATAAGCTAGATTCTGTAAGTAAGCCTTTGCTTTTCCCAATCAAACTTACCCTCACGGCCCCTGAGCTCTGTTTCGAGGTGGACTGCGGCGCGGCTCTCACCGTCATTCCGTTCAGTACCTTCAGATCCGTCTGTCCCGAGGCCCACCTCTCACCATGTAAATTTAAGTGTCAGCCACCAACGGTCACGTTCTCCGACTGGTTGGCATAGTAAGATTACGGTCGGTTCTTATCAGAAATAAATTAGTTGAAAATTTAACCCTCGTTGTTGGGGATTCGTCGATTGTTAAGCCTTTATTGGGTCGTGACTGGCTCGAGAAATTTGAACCAGAATGGCGATATTTACTTGAAGGAGAGGCCTTGATTGAGAAATCTGTCAATTCAATCGGTCCTATTGTTGATACAATTTTATCTCGAATCAAGTCGTCCTTCCCAAATGTACTGCCGGAAAGTAATTCTGAACCCATACGGGATTTTCAGGCTTCTTTGGTTGTCGCCAAAGATACCGCTCCAATCTTCCACAAGGCGTACAATGTTCCATACTCTCTTCGTGACGAAGTCGAGCGTGAGTTAAAGTCACTGGAAAAGCAGGGCGTCATTCAAAAAGTACAGGATAGTCGGTTGTATGCGTTCCCAAAAAAGACGGCTCTATTCGGATATGCGCAGACTTTAAAAACACGATAAATAAGTCCTTGGAGGTAAACCACTACCCTCTCCTTTGTGTCGATGATATACATATTCCAAAAATTGTCGGGTTGCAAGTTCTTTTGTAGGTTGGACTTGAAAAATGCTTATTTGCAGGTAAAGGTAGCGGAACCATGTCAACCGTTCCTCACGATCAACACGCACTGTGGTTTGTACAGGTACTCCAGTCTAGTTTTTGGTATCTCGGCTGCCCCTTTCATATTCCAAAGTCTCATGGACCAAGTATTGAATGGCATTCCCAAAACTAGTGCGTATTTGGATGACATCGTATGCGGAGGGATTACAAAGGCCGAATGCCAAGAAATTCTATTCACAATCTTGGAGCGTCTGAACCAATTTAACATCAAGATTAATGTCACTAAAAGTCATGCATATAGAATAGAACGCTCAACCACAGAACCATCAGCGGTAATTTTACAATATGGCTGCCTTCTTCGGTAAAACATTCACAAATACCGGGAAACGAGGAAGCAGATCATCTAGCGAAAGAAGGCAGCACATCCTGCAACACTCTATATCGTTACAAAATACCTGAGACAGACTTACGACCACTGATTACCAAAGCGCTGTACGGTCAATGGCAGATAGAGCACACCAATAAACAAAAAGGCCAATTCTACACTTCTATCAACGCAACTATTCAACAACCATGGTTTTGGAATTTAAAAACAGCGAGAAAACATACGCGAATATTAATCAGACTAAGGCCCGATTTCACCAACTTCTTAAACCACGATCGACAACTAATCACGATTACAATGTAAACATTTATATCAGAATTCATATGGGTCATCATTGTCAACTAATCGCGATCTACTTTAAACGAGATCAATTTTGTTGGTGAAAATGGGCCTAAGAGTAAACAATGGCATTTGTAACTTCATATCTAAATAAAATTGGACAAAGCAACAACAAATTATGCTCCACATGCAACACTAAAGAAGAACTCGAACATAAAATAATGGAATGCAATAAATATAGCTCCCATAGAAATCCATTTATGACTTTCTTATACTCAAAGTTAACTGCTCCCTTTGACTACAAAACCATACTCCGTAGAATAGACCTAACCTCCAAAGAATTACTAACTTTCATAAGTAATGCTAAAATAATAGTTTAATGCACAGTTAATTTCTTATTATTTTAAAATTGTTACGTAATAATCATATAATCTTCCCTTATAAATTTACAATCATAAATAATAAACATTAAAGTCATAAAAGTCATAATCATAAATCATACTCATAAATCATAAACGTAACACAAAGGACACTAATACTTAAAAACAGTACAAAGAAACAACCCAATGACGGCTGATGGCTCTTGTAAGCGTACGCAAAAAAAAAAAAAAAAAAAAAAAAAAAAAAAAAAAAAAAAAAAAAAAAAAAAAAATGGAATTATCCACTGAACGAATTTTTCGGTGGTGTTTTTTTTTTTTCTCATTGTAGGTACCAAAAAACTATGTTTGCCCCCCAGAACACTTTTCGGCTGTAGGGCTGGCATTTTTCAGTTTAAATAATGAGTGTCGACATTTGTAACTCGTCCGATTAATGTACTCATAATGTGCACGGCACAACTCTTTATCTTATTTCCACTCTAGTGACGTCTATAGATCGGTACCATTAACAAAGTCGTTTAAATGATTACGATCAAATTTTGTTCGTAGCTGTTTCGTCAATTAAAATGGAACACTCGAAATAAATTCTCAATCCGACCCCCGATACGCCATCCCCCGTATAAACACTTCTATACTTTCACAAGAAGAAACAGTGTGAAACGCCTTATGTACTGCGGGGCTGGGAGCGCAATTAATTACTCTGCGCCACTTGTTGCCTTTTCCATCTCATCTATTTAGTGCTTCCCTAATTCTTTATATCTTGCCAGCCTTCTCCAATACTAACAAAAAATAAGCCGGTTTTTCTGACTTTAGTGAAGTTATTAGTTTCTACAATGCATATCGCAGTGAGTCTTTGTAAACATTTAAAGCACTCAAAAACACGCTTACGCGGAATATGCTATGGAATTATGAATTTAGTTTTCCATACCGTGCGAAAAGCTCTATTTCTCTTTGCTCACTCTTACGGGGAGCGAAGAACCTACAGCCCCAGGGGCGGGCAGCTATATAATGCGATTATTAAATTTGCTTCAGTGATCTCAATCTTTGCGAGAGTTCAGTTGGCCTTGTTCTTCCGTACATTTGGGCGGCGCAAATAATTTTAACTCATTCGACCATGAATGTTGGACTCTGAATTTTCCCCAATGGTTTTGTATGTATGACAATGGTAGAGTTAAAAAAAAAAAAAAAAAAAAAAAAAAAAAAAAAAAAAAAATGTACTGGTTTTTGAGTCAATGTGCGGGCAGCTGAAAATACTGCTTTTGGATTCAATGAGGGAACTTTACAATAGGTGCCAATATACTCAAGGAAAGGACAACTTGCTGGAAAAAGGGTTGATGGGTGTTAAACGGATGTACAGGGTCGTCGAGAGGGGGGTAGAGATGGAAGGATTCCTCCCCAGGCCCGGGCTTGGTATAAAATTAATGGTTAGGATTGTAATAAACCCGATTTTACTAAGAAGAGTGTTCTACTTATTTTTCAATTCAAGCACAAACTAACTTTTTTTTATTTCATTCTTTTTAAAACATACGGTCATCAAAAAAGTAATATTTGACTTCATCTCTTACATCCACTTTCTTAAGAATCGCCATTGCTCCGACAGACCTCACGGATATAGAAGGCTACAGGGAAGACATTTCGACGCTTCTTATAGACGACGTTACATGTGTCAAGGTGAAGCGTCTTCTGTCAGGCTCTTCCAAGAGAAGAAGGGTTGATTGAAATATATTTTTTATTACTTTTGACATCCTTTAGTATATTTCACTATTTCAACAATATCATTTAGTTGAAATAGTGCATTACTTTTCAGTTTTCTGTCCTAAAGTATTCGATTATCAGACATTTTCAGTCACAATTATGTCATTGCCAGATGAGTTACACGCGGATCACACGCGTTTGTGATCTACTTCCTATAATTGACGAAATGCTGAAAACTAACAATACCTATTATAGTTATCGAAACATTTGTGTTACAGAAGTCGTCCTGGTCTAATTTTGTGAGATCGACCATTAAACGAATCCTAAATGGTCACAAATAATGAAAAGCGATAACATTTATTACGGGTCACTACGAGTAATGGCCGTACCAACTAA
>JAWNBC010000022.1:0-13994 GCA_038030265.1 Corythucha ciliata
TCGGTCAGTTACACCTTGCACACTTTTGACCGAGTGGACTAGGTGAACTCGGTCAACATTCAACTCGGTTACTTCAACTGTACGTTTTGTTAAGAAGTTTTAACCGACAATACGGTTATCTTTACTGCCTTGACTGTTAGGCTAACACACTCTTATCAGTTATTCGTTGAGCGTAAGCACTGCTATTATAACCTATTTTCTGTGCACTCTAACCGAGTTCGCAGCGTCAACCAGACCTTCATTACTCGGTTATTTTGACAATTAAGTTACTGTTGGACCATCCTTCTATGCTTCGTTATTCCTACCATTCTTATTCAGTTAGTATCACGTAATTCACTCTGTTATTCTGATTGTCTCGACTATGCTAAGCTGACTAACACATTTGTAATTTTGACTGTCACTTTTTTGTTACTCTCACTTAATATGCTTGGTAACGTCAACCTAGTGACTCTGTCTAACTGACTTTCATTTCTGTTTCACCTTGTGACTCTGCTCCGTGAAGCCGACCGAGTGATTCTGTCAAACTAACCTTCTTCCTTGTTACTTCAAGCGAGTTACTGTGTCTAACTAACCTTCTTCCCTCTTGATCCAATTCCCGCTGTTCAGTTACACCGACCGAGTGTTTCTGTCTAACTAACGTTCTTCCCTGGTCAGTTCAAGTTACTCTGTTCCGTAACACCAACCGAGTGACTGCGGCTAACTAACCTTCTCATATGCAGTATTTCGGTAACCTTGACCGTGAGCTACCTGTTGGCCTAACTCACTTGCTGAATTGTTCATACTATTCTTGTTCTGTTAATCTTACCTAATTAAATCAAGTGTTTTGACCGTCTCAACAATTTCAATCAGGCTGTAATTGTAGTATTAACCGTCACTCCTTCTAACTTCATCTTGGTGATGTCAGCTAAATTGAGTCGGTCAAATTAACTTTCTTCACCACGCTTACAGAACGTGCTGTACTGGCCTTCATTCAAGGCTGCTATCGTCATGCTAAAAAAATAAAAATGAGTTAGGATGCAGTGTAATAAGACCTTTTTGAATAAAACAAGTGTATATTATATTATACCAATAAAAAGTAGGTAATTGGTATACTATACAAAAAAAAAGTAAGTTAACACGTATTTAATCGAGATTTTTTTAGTAAAGTACAGGCATAATAATATATTTTCAATTACCGATGTTATTATGTAGCATGACTAAAACTAACAGGGACAGTACAAAACAAATTAAATAAAAAATAAATGCGTAAAGTGACGTCAAAGTTAAAAGTTGATTTATCGATTTTTTTAAATTTTGCAAATCAACCGCTCACAACATTGAGTTTCGCATTGTAACAAAAAGATCATCGTTATGAAGTGAAGTAGTTAAAGTGTTAGGATAAGGAAATGTACCCAAGTCACGAATATTTAAGAACCTAGTCCCTTTGGTTCTTTCCACTACGAACGCATGGAAATGGTTACAGAAATAGGCCGTTTTAAAGGTGGATGCTTTCACGAAAGCATGCCCACTCTGGCGGAAATAAATATAGGTAAACTCAACGAATACAGGTAAATTCATATCTTGTTCGTCGAGCTTGATACATATAATGTCACCAGGTCGGTAAGTTACGTTGGTGTTAACAAGTTTCACAAAATTGACCCTGTACAGGCGCTCGGAAGACAGCAGACCAAGTTGTTGGACCACCTCTTCTTCCTCGTCCTTTGAAACACCAATCAACGAACCAGGGATAATTGTCGAATTGTCGAGCTCACGAACATTCAACACATGACTCAGTTGGAGTTGAATGCGTTTAGCCACAGTCTTGCACAAATTTACTCTATTTGACGATGAACGAGCCGCAGATTTTCCTACCCTATGCTTCGACTCATATCTCATACTCGATAACTGAGAGATGGGTCCGAGTTGTGACATGATTCTAGGATAGTGAGTGAGAAGGTGAAACTTTGGCTGTAAAGTCGATCCTGATAGCTCTATGTACAATTTATTAAAATTAGCAATATCGTTAGCCAACATATCCATTAGGTCATCGTGAACATTATTGGACTCCAAAACGTCCATGATTTTTCGGAGGGAAAGATACAGTTCGTAATAACGATAGAAATTAACTTGATCAGAATTTGAGTTTCTAGATGAGACAGACATGGGAAGTACTCGGTGACCAACAAGCATTCCAAAGTATTTCACAAATCTACTCATTTCAGCAGAAGACATTTTTATTTTTACTGTTGAAGCAGTTCGAGAAATCAGGAGTGGAGGTTTATTATCTGAATCTGGACCATAATTGAACTCTAATATTCTTTTGTTCAAATACTCAAGAGAAATTTTGTTTTTTGATATCAGACCTTCTACGATAACTTTCATTGAATAATGACACACACCCTCCAACAAATCGTGCATAAAATCAACAGACATTTGGGTGAAAAGATCAAAGTGGTGGATATCCATCCAAACACAACGCTCCCTCACACCAGTTTCTCGAACATTTTCAAGCCTCAAGGCATCCTGATAATTAGATGAGTTCCTTAATAGAGAAGGGTCTTCCCACAACATTACTCCTGCTTCTTCTTTGGAGGCAGTACAAATTCTACACCAATGATTGGATTTAAAGCTCTGGGTAAATCCAAGGATCGAGTGCAACCCGAGATTATCACCCAATATTGCCCCGAGGACAAACCTAACTTGTCCTTCGTAACCTTCTGTCTTAACTTGGACTCCCTCAGTAAGAAGAAGATTCATTTCTTCGATAACTTTGGAAAAAATTCTGTTACCAAATTGGTCCCTGTCTGCGGAATGAAAAAGGAAAAAAAGAAATATGTACTTCAACTTAGAAGATAGCCTAGGGGGAAGTGAAGCGAGGGAAAAATACAGAGCGCCAAGTTTATGCACCCCCGCATGACTTCCTAGGGGATTACCCGCTTCAAAATCATCAAAATAAAGAAAAATAGGGAAAACTTTGCTTCCTGGCATCTGGGAAACCATTCGGTGCCAGACTGGACTACTTGTAAAATTAACGAGGGTCGGAGAATCAGCACAGTCCCTCATGTACTCTTCCATTTCTCGCATGAGCCCAGGAACGCTGAGCAAGCGCCGAAGTATTTGGCGGATTGGAACGATCTGTCCCACAACGGCTGTGTTTTGGGATTCAGGATTCCTACCGACAATCTCATCGCGAACTCCAAGTACAACATTTTGTGGAGCAAAATAAGTCCCTTTTGCGGCAAAAAAATTTTCCCTCGTGTGGCTTGAGCGAAGAGGCAAAAAGGCTTCGCGAACACGGTGACGTAGGGTTTCGACCACCCTTACAGTTTCCTCACAAGTCTCCCCCTCCTGCAGGATTCTTGGAAGAGCTACGTCAAATACGTCGCTGAAAAACGTTTTATACCCTTCTACAACTTGCTGTACTGTCTTTAAAGTCATGCTGGAGTCGGCGTGGAGAGAACCAATAATGAAGCCTAACTGTTCCTGTAAAAATTCTGAGATGGGAGGGTCTGAACTGTTTTGAACTTGGATAGAAAGGGGGTTGGCATGAGATGGGAGGCTTGAAGGCTCCCGAGTCACAGAGTCCGAAAAAGAAAATTGTGACACAAGGGGGGTGATGCGTGAGGACAGAGAATTCGCTACAGAAGTGGAAGGACCAAGAGATAGTTTACAAGGGGAAGCCATTGGAGAAGAGGGAGGATGCTTATGTGAAATATGTCGCTTCCAGGTGTAAATATCGACAAACCATCGCGAACACATACCACATCTGTACCCACCCATACCTCCTTTTGAATAGCTAGGGCAAACTGCTTTCGTATGGTTAAAAAGCAAAAGTATGTCTTCGAACCTGGACTTACAATAAAAACACTTGAATCCCATAATTGAACCTTACGATTTGTATATTGAATAGATACAGAAGATAGTGAACGAATAAATCAACAAAATGAAAAAATATTAGCCGACAGCAAACAAAAATAAAAATGAATTAGAGTGGAATTCGACCAATTAATTGTGTTGAAAAATCAATAGATCAAAACGAAAGCGTATCTCCTCAAAAAACAGCAAAAGGCTAAGAATATTATTAAAACAAACACAAATTATTAAAATTAAACTTTTCGGGCCCGGAATAAGAGAAAGTACTGGCTTATTTAGTCTTCAATCTCATTCATAAATTCTTGGACACCGGCGATGAATTTATCTGTTTTTTTATCAAAAATGCGGTAAAACGCAAATTGTATAAATTGCCAGATATGTTCTGCTTCGTGGCAATAACTAAGATTGAAAACGTATATACATTTAAAACAGAGATCCACTGCCTCAATAATATTCCGACAACTGAACCAAAAATCGTCAATGACGACGAATGCGCTACTGACGCGCTCCCAGCTTTCCCCTGTAGCAACTACAAGCGGCTGTACGCCCAGTTTATTACCTTTCTGACCTTTTTTAATATTCTTCTCGCAAAGTTCTCGCAGGGATTTAACGTAGTCCTCTCCCTCTGAGCGAGTCTTGGCTAAATAAACAAATCTGGAGAGCGAGTCGAGTCGAGAAGCTTTCGTTCCTTTGCCCGCAATTTTCCCGGCGAAAACGCAATGAGGCAATAGAAGTAAGGCGCTCGTCGCAACACTGGTCTCGTTATCGTCTAAAAAAGACAGCGAAATTTCGTTACTATCTCAAGTATAAGTACTAAAATACCGTCAAAATGGTACTCACTTTCGCCTAGCGCACGAATAGTTTGCTGGTGACTTCTCTGATCAGGCTTTGCGTGAAGTAATTTCTTGTCCGCTCGGTCGAAAATTTTTTTATGAAGTTTGCGGAGCCCCAAGAACAAAGCTGAGTGGTGTACGTTAGGGTACGCACCGAAAAAATCTTCATTGATCTGTAAAAATTGCGAGTAACAGAAAGTAAATATTTTTATTAATCAGCTTTCAAGAGATAGGTATAGGCACTCACTAATTTCTCGTAGACGTTTGGTAAACGCAGGACAGGAAAACGGTCTAAATATTCCCCGACAGTTTCTGACAAAAGCATAAATTTTTCTCTTATTTCTCTTGTGGCTTTCCACGCATTAAGAAGGATACTCGTCGCTTCAAGTTCCTTGAAACTATCAATTGTATGAATGTCCTCGTTCGTCGCCAGAAGACTGATTACGTCTGAAAATACAACCGACTATCTCAATTTCGAAAGATTCAATCGCCAGATTTAGACAAATTGAAATAGACTTTCAACTCATACATTCATACACGTCATACATTTTCGTACCTTCTTTACTCAGCTGGGGTTCTTCTTCATCCTCTTCACCGTCAGTCTTGAGTTTTTTGCGATTTTCTTTTTCCCCAGAATCACACTCTCGTCGTCTCGGGTGGACGTTGTTTCGATTCCGCCACTTTCTTTTTTCGTTATTATATCTTTGCCAGAGCCTTCCAGCAGGCCTGGAAGACTTACAGAACGTCAAGTTACTCCTCGGCGACGATGTTGACGGTGGGGTAACACAAAACCATACGCCCGGCTTTTCTCGGGGGAATAATTTTGAAATCGCCTGCGCCCAAGGTTGAAAGTCTCGATATGACAGATGTGGTTCTTGACAGTCGAACGGCTTCAACAAGTAGGCCACTACTGACCGACTCACGGCTGGCCAATCTTGATCGCCTATGGGCTGACTTTGATTTTTGGGGTCAGTTAGAATGGCTTTGGTGAGCGACTCCTTCATAAGCACATCTCGTAATTGCGTCGAAAAATCTTTTCCGATGTTTTCGAAACAAAGGCGTTTTTTGGAAGGTAAATTCAGGGACCTAGAAAGCGCGAGATAAAGGCATGGTTGAAGAAAACAAAATTAATTCATATTTACAGCAATTCAGTCATTGCTTCACTGTAAAAGGCGTACTCAGAAAATCCAAGATGAGGAGTTCCAGAAAAGCCAGGCTGACTAATAGGAGTGTCAGAAAAGCCAGGCTGAGGAGTTCCAGAACAGGAAGGCTGTGTTGCAATGCTACCTGGATTATCAACGATCTCTGATGCCAAAGGATCTTCGTAACTCAGATTATCCGGACTTGAAAACTCAGTCCCTGAACGGTTTACCGAATCAACAACCTATAAAAACATGCGAAGAGTGAAAAAAAAGTAAACAAAAGGACCGGGTCCTCCACCACTTCCTACGTGAATCTATTTTTAATATATAATGATACTACACATAGTTGCAAGCATGAAACATATAAATGAACCAAAGCTAGCATCGCTTATTTCAAATCCTCCAAGCTTTGAAGTTATGCATGGTAAAAAAAAACTCATGAAACCGAGGTGAAGAGGAAAGGTCAAAAATTGTTGATGATGGTATTTTTCAAAAGCAGGAAAGAAGAATATTAATCCCGGTGAACACGATGCAATTTTTAATGTGTTTTTTAAATATGGGGGGGGGGGGGAATTACAGACCTATGTCATAAGTGGAATCATTCATTTTGGAATATGTCACACTGTGGGCTAAAAATCACTTGTTTGCCCAAAACGTGCTCCATTCGTATTTTTGGGTTGGGACTCAGCACCAGTTAGAAAAGGTGGGTGCGTGAAGTAGCCCCCCCCCCCAATCATCAATGAAATTATTGAACTAGCTTCATCGTTCGTCGTGCTGGTTAGTGCTAGAATTTCAGCGTTGGAGTTATCACTTACCTACCTTTTAATGAAAGAAAATCCATGGAGGGGGGGACTAAGGTAACGTAACCTTAAGGGGGAGTTGTACATGTGATTCCTCGACCCCCCTCCAATCATACCTCGCCTACTCCGCGTTACGGAAATTACCGCCGTATTTCTGCACCAATCGTGGACTTCAAGGGCTCATTGAAATCTTCAGGAAATTCCGCACAAGCGTACGATCTTCCTTTTTCATATTTCATCCCTAAAATAACTGTAAAACGCACATTAACTTTCACCTTGAAAATTCACACTCTTTCGACGACTTATTTAGGAAAGCAAGATCATACGCTTGTGCGGAATTTTCTGAAGATTTAAATGAGCCCTTGAAGTCCACGATTGGTGCAGAAATACGGCGGTAATTTTCGTAACGCGGAGTAGGCGAGGTATGATTGGAGGGGGGTCGAGGAAACACATGTACAACTTCCCCTTAAAAGACATTACAGTTCGAATGTATTTTATAAATATTGCATGGACTAAATTAGAAAAGCAGGATCTATCGCTTCCTGAAGATAGAATCTGACATTTGTGCAGAAATAGGACGAAAAATTCAAGGGGAGGGTTTAGTGGGAAGGGGTCGAGGAAACACCTCTGACCCCCCCCCTTCCCTACAGGACCAGTCATTTTTGGCGAAGTTATGTGACGCATTTTCGATCAATAAATATTATGGTGAAACCAAAGCGAGATAGAACATCAGTCAAATAGGAATATTTGACTATACATTTGTGATGTAGTTTGACAGATATACATTTCCCCCGGCCCAAAATGACTGATCCTGTTTACACACAAATCACAGTGTAATACATACAGGGTGATTCAGGAGGAGATGCATATTTCATACTGAAGTATTTTGTAGTACTAAGTATTTGCGACCAAAATCACCCTATGATCATTGGGTCACAAATGCTTTCCTTCTTAGATACGCGTACAATTGTGTTTTTTCAGCGACTGGCTACTTTATCTCCAAAAACTCGATTTCACGGCCCAACCGCTGCTTGGAACAAAACGGTTGACGTTTTTGAAAAGAGCAAAAAATTTCACTTCAGAAAACAGTGTTCTACATCGTTGTAATTGTACCTAAGTATTTTTAATTATTTTCCACAAATGACGAAAGTTACTTTGTTGAAATTTCTTCTATAATTCAGCGACGATTTCTGCCAAATTCTCAATGCTGCTGTCGTCATAACACTTCCAATATGGTCCTGATACAGAAAACATGTCCGTTTTGTGAGCTTTCGAATGACCTTCTCAAAATTGAAGTTTGTCATATTTTGAGAGAGATATCACGCATAAAATCCGAAAAAACAAGGCGTAAACGTGCAAAATTGGTATGTTTCTCCAAGTAAAACATTTTCTCTAAACAATTTTCTTGGAATTATCATTCCAAAATGATTGATTCCACTTATGAAGTAGGTCTGTAATTCCCCCCCCTCCCATATTTAAAACGTACCATTGTGCCTTACGAAAAGCAAATATCGCTTGGAATTCAGTCTGGAAATGTCACTTTAACGCAAAAAACCATGAATCACCCCTCCCCCCCACAATTTTCGGTTCCAAAAAACATGATGGGGGGGGGGCTGGTTTTTAATTTTTTGCGCTTAATTGATATTATCGGATTGAATCCCAAGCAATAATTGCCTTTCGTAAGGCACAATAGTACGTTTAAGGAACGCAAGGACACTTTTTTACCGGGACAAACTTGCTGATTTTGCACGTTTACACCTTGTTTTTTCGGATTTTATGTCTGATATCTCTTCCAAAATTGGACAAACTTCAATTTTGAGTAAGTCATTGGAAAGCTTACAAAACAGACATGTTTTTCTGATATTGGGACCATTTTGGAAGCATTGTTTTGGCAGAAATCGCCGCTGAATTATAGGATAAATTCCAAACAGTAACTAGTTATTTGTGGAGAATCATAAAAAACACCGAGGTACGTTTACAGCAATGCAGAACACTGTTTCCTGAAGTGAAATTTTGTGCTCTTTTCAAAAACGCAACAGTTTTTTTTTATAAGCCCAGCGGTTGGGCCGTGAAATCGAGTTTTTGGAGAAAAAGTAGGCAGTCACTGAAAAAAACACAATTGTACTTGTAACTCAGAAGGAAAGCATTTGCGACCTTATGCTCGTAGGGTAATTTTGGCCGCAAACAAATACTTAGTACTACAACATACTTCGGTATACGCACCTCTTCCTGAATCATCCTGTATACGTGCATCATTATACATGTAGATACCTATACATGTACAGGGTGGTCGGTTTTGAGTATAGCAAAAAAAAAAAAAAAAAAAAATGGGTAATAGTACACCGAAAATGGGATAGAAAGTCCTATTAAAATAGTGACCTACCTCTTTTTGTATTTGAGTAATGAATTTTTGAGTGATTTTTCGGAACATTCGAATTTTTCCCGTAAAAACTGTCATTTGTCAGCTTGTTCTGCTTATTTTTTCAAAAATAATGGCAGTTTTTGAAATATACGGAAAATTTGCCCATGGAGTGGAAGCAAACTCAATCTTCACAATCTTCAAAAACGCCCAGAAACATGGCGCTTTTTAATGCTGATGCGAAAAAAACTAGAATTTTCAATTTTTTGAACAAATTATAGCATTTTGACAAATCGCTTTTCAGTTTGTCAATCCACACAAAAACTTCTTCGTTTTCTCAGCCTTCTAACAGCGTACTCACAATTTGGATTATCTCCCTCCTTCGATGAGAAAATACGAAAAGAAACGAAAATTTCTTGAATTCTGGGCTGAAAATGATTAATGAAGGGTATGATAAAACCTTTCGATTCCGGTCCGAAACTTACTTCTTTTGCAATGCTTCTTGAGAAAACCAATATATGGTACAGGAGCAATCAAAATTTGGCCGAAGCGGAAGGAAAGCGAAGGAGGAAGCGTCATGTCTCTAGGCGTTTTAGAATATTGTAAATATTCATTTTGCTTCCACTTCGTAAGAAATGTTCCGTAGATTTCGAAACAGCCATCACTTTTGAAAAAATAAGCAGTACAAGCTGAGAAATGACAGTTTTTATTATTTTTTTCTCCTAGAAAGTACTCAAAACATCTTTACTCAAACACAAAAGAGATAGGCCACTATCCGGATAGGACTTTGTTGTCCCATTTTTGGTGTATCTCCCAATTGTTTTTTTGCTACTCAACACCGACTACCCTAGATAAATACTGAATATGAGTGTCCTAACGAAAATTGAAGTTACATTCATAAAGCCTCCTTTTCCAACTGATGCCAAGCCCTTTAATCACAATGTCTGAGCAGACCACGATTGTATTTAATTTTTTTGGAAAAATGTAATTTTACCCCACACTGCGTTGTGTTGCACTTATTGCAAGAATGAACCCAATTTTGGAAACTACGGAAATTTCCTGTTGAACGAGCATACCTACTGCTTTGTTCCTCCCAGATAAACCCAAGAACTGACAAATCAAAACAAGAAAATGGGTGGAAATTCACATGTTTCAACAATCCCAGATTTCAGGGGCCTCATTTTAATCTCCTCATGAAATGCTGCGCTCGCGTTAGACCATGCTTTCCTGAACAAGGCGACCGAAGAGCGTGAATTTACAAGATCAAACGTGGTTTTCGTGTATTAGAGAGGTGACATAAAATATGAAAAAGTAAAATCTAACGAGTGTTTAGGCCCCCTTAGGGCGTTTTCACACTAGTAGAAAAAAGACGCTGACGCGCGAGTCTGATGCGTCTTTTTTCTCGGGGGAAAGACGACTCTCGCATACGAGTCCAATGTGAAAGGCCCCATTGAGTTCTATGTGTTTTTACTGCAAGAGTCGGACAATGACGCGCGCGTCGGCGTCTTTTTTCTCCTAGTGTAAGACTGCCTTATTTTGTAACTGTAAACGCGTGCGTTAGGAAAATTAGCATGAATTTATTGAAAGTAGTCAGCTCAGAAATTTTGCTAACGCACGCGTTATGAGTTACAGAATAGGCGGGGGGGGGGTGGAGATTAAAATGAGGAACTGAAATTCGGGACGAATGCATACATGTACGTATGCATGTACGAGAATTGGTAATGCCGAGTACGCGAGGGTGGGGTGGGGTCGAGGAATCACACGAGAAACTGGTTTTTATGTTATTGTTATGATTTCCTGGAAATTCTGTGGTGATCGTAAATAGTTTTTCTCAGTGTAATTCAAATCGAATCGAAAACATTTTGGCTTTGAAAAGCGGTGAGCAGACCTTCAACTATTGTAAATTTGGAACCCACCGATGAAATATTCATAAATGTATGATGTAATTTTAAACAAAAACGCATTCATTGTTTTTCATTGTACTTTTCGCAGCACCTTTGACAGAATGAGGGAAAAAGTTGGGATCGAAATAAGCGGTACCTTTACATTCAAACGAATAAAAAAAAAAAAAAAAAAAATTGCCAATTTTTTCGCGGTCCACGTTTTCCAATTCATAGTGAACATGGTCTTGTCAACCATCTTAGTAAAACCGACTTCCGACAAGTTCTCCGGCGTCGGCTCCAACGAACGGAGTGTTTCGTAGGTGTTAAAGCCCATTCCTGAAATGAAGTGCCAAATGAGCGCAATTGAACCATCTCACAAAAAAAGAACGCGTATCCTGAGAACCGTGGATCAACTTTCCACACACCACGTATCGGGAAGAGATGAGCCTTAAATAATAGATATACAAGGAATGTGAGAAGGGGGGAGGGTCATAGCATCCTAATGGGTAACTTGAATGAATCTCAGATTGGGGAGAAAAGTATATCGTGATTTGGCACGTAAACTAAAGGATATTGACAGAATTTACTATCCGATTGGTGCGCCTAGTGATTTTTAAATAAGTTTAAAGTTCTTCGGGAGTGGACGGATGGTACGATGCGAAATGACATCATTGGTTACATGTGAAGCAGTTGATGGATGGTTTACAAATAGTAACAAGAAAAATTGTCCCTCACAAAACGCGCTTTACCCTCTCTTCCACGCACCATCAATTACATTGAAAGACTTATCATAATCCAACCCTCACTCAAAATTTTTGAAAAGTGGCTGATCCTTGTTATTTGACCCCTGTATTTTTGATGATTTTTGATTAAACATGGCTGGAAATAAATCAGGAATTTTGGAAATCGTGTTTTCGAGTTCACCTGGCAATATAATATATGTCATGCGAATACTACTTAGCCCGGACGGGCTAAGTAGTATTCTGGACGAATTCCAGAAAAAAATGTGATCTTTTGAAATCCGTCGTCAGTTTTGGTCAACGATATAAAAACCTGGATTGCTCACAGCGTACTGGAGGAGTGAGGAGAGGGGGTGCGCCGTCCCCTGATAAATAATGACCATCCTCACCCCGTCCCTCTCCTTGTGTAGTTATGGCAACACGGTCATTATTTTGAAATCCCACCCCTCTCATTCACTTTCTGATGACCATCAGCAATGATGAGCAATCCACAGTTCTTTTATACAATTGTTGATTTCGGTCTAAGAAAGCCGCTTATACATATGTAAGCTGTGAGCGCGGCATTTGTGAAAAAAAATTGTCATTTGGCTTGGGAATCTGGAAAGCCTATGTACATGGGTCAAAATAACGTTTTTGGTGCGTCTCGGTGAGTACAACAAGTGGAAGGATACGACAGGCACAAAAACATGATCGTACCAGTCTCACAATAATAGAAACGCAGCGGTCATGGTTACTATCGAAAAACTTCGGTGCCCCTTTTGATTTCTTAACGGAAGTAAAAGTAATTACTAGGAGTTTCATTAGTGGCGAGGCGTCCGGTCATCGATAGATTCGCCGATGACTAGATTTTTCTTCGGAAATGAAGGAATACTTGTTGGAAATATTTTTCTTAGAAAAGTCCCTTCTTGGAGAAAAAAAAATGATTTAAAGAACGATAATTTCACTCAACTGAGTTCATAGGAGAGTTAATAGGTCTGTTTTTCGTCAACTGGGAGAATACTAGAGCGATCTATTGGGCCTTAATAGCGTAACAGATGCGCTAACTTTGGAGAATCCAATCTCCCTCCCTCCCATTCACGACCACTCCATCATGTCTTCGTCAAGCTCAGTTTCCTTCTCTTTCTCGCGCGTTAGAAAAACAGCTCTACTCATCGCTTCTTCGGTCGAGTCCGGTTCCTCTCGGCTCATTGTGCGAACGGTCGTGGTCGGCAACGGCTCCTTTTCAAATATTTTCCTGGCGTTTATTTCATTTTTCATCTCATAAGTAGAAATGTATCATATAGCAAATCGAGCAGGCCAGAATGCTTGTTAGAGGTTTTGGAACGTGAAAAATATGCATTATGAGCAAGGCCATATCTATTTTATGAATCATATTTGCCCTCGTAACAGAAAAGGGTGTGAGAAGGGGGGGGGGGTTCACACGTGGAGATGACCGGCCAAAAAGTCCACGAGCCGAGAAGTGTGTCAGGCTACATGGGATGAACTTCACGGATTATTTCTGCAGCTCCCATCAGAGAGTGAGTGGCTCGACATTGCTGCGGAATTCCAGGAAATCGCCAACTTTCCTCACTGCCTGGGGGCAATTGACGGAAAGCACATCGCATCATAAAGCCCAAAGACAGTGGGTCTCTATTCCATAATTACAAACAAATTTCTCTATCGTATTGTTGGCCATTTGTGACGCCAATTATTTATTTCGTGTCGTGGACATCGGAGCCTACGGTAAGCAGTCGGATTCGGGATTTTCACTAATAGTGCCGTGTGGAAAAGAATTGTTTCCAATATTTGAATATTCCTCCCGCCTGCCCAATAATCGAGGGAGAATGTAACGTCAATTATGTGTTTTGTCGGCGACGAAGCTTTTGGCCTTTCGAACCACATGATGAGGCCTTTTGCTGGTAACAGCTTAACCACAAAACAGAGAGTCTTCAATTATAGATTGTCCCGGGCCAGAAGATTCGTCGAGTGTTCATTTGGCATGCTGGCGAATAAGTGGAGAATATTCCATCGCCCTTTGAATGTGGAAGTACGTTTTGCGGAGAATATCGTCAAAGCATGTGTTACTCTCCATAATTTTGTGAGGTTGAGGGACGGCATGATTTTCGAAGATTCACTTCGAACCCCGACAACTTTAGAGGACCTGCAAATCGGTTCGGGTATTTCGAGCCAGTCATATTCCAGGCAGCCAAGAGACGCGAGGAATTATTTGGCTGATTATTTTGTTGGGCCTGGGAGTTACATTGGCAGTACAGGAGTATCAGTTGAAGTGTTTTTATTAATAATTAGCATAGGTTTTAGCTTAGGTTTTTTTTATTTAATGACTTACAAACTATTCAAATAAATAAAAGAATGTGTGCTTACCTATTTCATTTTGTTGCGTGGCTT
>JAWNBC010000023.1:0-13727 GCA_038030265.1 Corythucha ciliata
GGCTCGATATCATTATTATTTTACGGTTAAAACACACAACCAACGTGTCACAAAACGTTAGATAAAAAAAAAGGTGAAAATGACGTGTTTTCCTTCTAACCTGAACAATAGAGCGCGTCACCATAGCTTTCTCCGCTAATCCATCAATTCCAAATCTTAAAACACTCTTTCCTCCCAGCGATTTCTCTCCCCAGTCAATATTTATTCTACGTTTTTTTGTTTTTGTTTGTTTTTTTTTCTGTCCCTCTGGAAATTCGTTCAAGAGGATGAAAGTTCTGTTGTTGTTGTTGTTGTTGTTGTTGGAAGAACAAAATTCCCTCAAGTGAAAGAAAAAAAAGAAGAAAAGCAGCCAAGCAGGCTGCAACACAAAATTGTTCTGTGATTGAGTGGGGGGAGGGGAATGGGGGTGGAAAATGGATGTCCCCTGAAATTGAATATCTTAATTCTTAAGGATTCATTTCATACTTTTAAAATTGAGATTTTTTGTTTTGGTTTGTTTTGCAAAACTTTACGGAAGTCATCGCATTCTGTTATCTATTTCTTTTTATTCAAATGAGAATTGTAGTTTAACTAATTCCTAAAATAAACTGCAGAGGTTCAATTTGAGCGAATTTGCTTCTTCTAAAAAAACAGCCAGCTCCCGTCTCTCCTCTTTCGAATTTTTTGAAACAGGGGAAGGAAATTAATATGAATAATATTGTTTATCAGCCTGTCTGTGGCATATCCATCTCTCGCTTCTCAAGCTCTAAAGCTTCTGAAATGAAATTAGTTAATTCCAAGTCAAGTAGTCTTGAATTTAGCACCAGTGAGAGAGACAGGCATTCTAACGGTTCCAATTGCAATTTCCTCAACTTTTCAAACCTCCCTTCCCCCGTACAACGCCACCGCAAAATTAAATCCATCATACCCAAAATCCCAGGCATCCCCTTTGCCCTCATGAGGGCACACTCTCAAGTTTTAAAGAGAAAGGCAGATCCAAGGTGAATTCTCGGGGTGATGTGTATAAGCATGCAACGTTTCAGGGATTTAGTTGATGAGGGAGTTGGAAGAAGATCTGTGTAAAGACCCCCCGCCCCCCCCCCAAACTCCAAACACTCTCTTCAATCTGACAGTAGTAAAAGATTAATGATAGAAAGCCCTCTGACGCGTATTTAATATCTTCGAAGTAATAGTTGTGGAAAGGATGAAGCTTTTGGAGTAACTTTTGGTCTAGGACTATAGTTTTACAGCAGGGGGGGGGGGATTTAAAACGAAAACTCTTTAGCTAACAATTACCGTGGGGCCCTCCTCCTTCTCCCCTTCACAATCATTATCCACTAATTCCCTTTTCCTGAAACGTTTCACGATAAACGCAACGCACCGTAAAGGTTCATTTTCTCTTTACGTCTTCAAGCCCTCTCAACGGACTTTCACGGCTTCATTCTCAGCAGACATTTTGTAACAGACTGAAACTCTGTT
The DNA here is from genome assembly GCA_038030265.1 of Corythucha ciliata. NCBI lineage: Eukaryota > Metazoa > Arthropoda > Insecta > Hemiptera > Tingidae > Corythucha > Corythucha ciliata. Next base: position 1,459 of record JAWNBC010000023.1, read on the forward strand.
AGTTCGTATATAGCTGTAGCCCTCTCACTGAGAAAACGTTCGTAACGACTGTAGTGACGTGTTCAGTAACGGCAACGAAAAAACAGTATAACTATATTTCATTGATTATTGATCGTTTTGAGCATTATGTGCGTGGGTGGGAAAGGACCAAAAAATGAGTTGTTTTTTTTTCTCTTTTTCTGATAACCGAACAAATCACATAGAGACGAGAAAAATTATGGCACAGCTGAAATGGGGCGGGGGAACTGTATTGAAAAACTTCAGACCCTCGTTATTCCGTGATTTAAAAAGCAAGAATGGTTGAAACACCAATACCTTTTTTCCTCTTGAATACCTCTTTTTAAAATTTGCTGTTTCATTACTAATGATTTTGCATTTTATCTATTTATCGAATCTTCGATTAATTTTTTTTTCCTTGTTCAGTTTTCCTTCAGACTTCCAGGTTTCCCCCTAATCTAAAAGTCTGTACAATAGAAAACTTGTTAGCGTAAAACAAAAGAAGGAGAGGCGCTTTAAAACAAATACAAAACCCTTCTGAGAAGTTTACCGTGGTGAATGTTCAGAAAAGAAGGCGGAATCGAGTAAATTGAGGTCTTAAAAAAGTCAAGAGGCAATAAGTTTCCGTATTAAAATTGAACAATGTGAGAAAATCACCGTGGTTTAGCGCTCTAACAGAATTATTTTTTGTGTCGTTAGTTATACACAATACCAGCACGACGAGTCAGCAAGGCTTTGCAGAACATCGATCTTGTCGCTTCAATGAGTTTCTATAAGGGAAAATTCCCTTTTTTATTCTCAAAGTGTTTGTGGCATCGGAAATCCCGCGATTTTTTTTTTTTTTTTTTTATGCCAGTCATCGTACTAATCGACTGTTTGGATGTTTCGTTGGGATGCTATTGAAACTCGGGCAATTCCGATTGAGTTCCCGCGGATATAATTACGCCCAATGGCCCAACCTCAACACTAGTGAGAAATTGGTTTACAATTCCTGTTTACTCAGGAAATAACACAATCATAGCAGCTGCGACTGCCTTCATCAATGGGACTAGGATGGATTGAAACAGATATCGAGGAAAATAACTAATTTAGGCTGAACAGAAAGAGTGATTGATAGTCTAATGCCCTGTTCAGGACAGTTTAGTGTAGCAGTGGTGGGAGAATTCAACTATTATTAATGAAAAGGGCTGAAAACCTTTGGAAATCATTGACACTGCTCGTATATCTATTATGGAATCAAAGTAGTTACAATGTCTCGAACTGCTTCTATTGCTCGAAACCATGCGAACGTGGCATTAATGAACTCATTAATGCCAAAAAATTTTCCTTGAACAGTTAAAATGTATGAGAAGTTATTTTTCAAAGCGTCGTCATTTATGTTATAATTGGATTGTGCGAGAGTCCGTTCTACGTGAACGAGGCAATAAACTGAATTGGCTGACGCGGGGACGGGTCGCGCTTAAAGAACCCTGCATGCAAAAGAGTCTGTGATGTACAAGGGCGACTGTTTAGGGTGGGAGGGGGTAAACCATTTTATTAGCAGTGAAGTGGATTGAAAGCTCCATCGCCGGTTCTCTTCTATTGCTGCGAACGGTGTGATGGAGGAACGGGGGAGGGCTGTACTGAAGAACTGAATTCTTTTTTTTTTTTATTTTTCCGGCCGTAAAAATAAAAAAGGAATCAGTCACTCAAGCCCCCTCCCCTCTCACCGCAATCTACATACACTTCGGAAAACTCTCCTCTTTCTTCGATTACATAATGAGGAATGGAGGATTTTAATTTGTCACTTCGAACACCTAATTCCGTGTGCCTGGCACCTTATTTTGACGTGAAAACTCGAGAAGTCACTTTCATCCAGCAACGATGCTTTCACCAGGGCAACGCCAACAGAGAGCGACGACGGCGGACAAACAAAACTTTATTAGGATTCCCATAACGCTAGTTCCCGCATTCGTATAGCCGGGGCTCGGCGTTCAAAACGTTGCTGGACAGTATTTTATTCCAATCTCCATTCCGCAAACCAAGTCGTTTTACAAGTTTGAGCCAGTTTATTTTTTTCTCGCGTATATTTTTTTAAACATACGAAAGTCGTTCCCCCAAGTTTGACACTGATCTATAAAACCTCGTTTTATCCCGTCTTTTTTACACTCGTTCTCTGAGCCTGCTATTTATTTTTAAAAGCCCTTTTTTTCTCTCCAGCAGGTTGTGTATAAAAATAAAAAAGCTCAAAAAGCTCGGAAGAGGTGTTTGTTACGAAATGAACACAATTTTCCAACTCGGTTGCAAGTTACGTCTTATGTAGTAGAGAGGAAAAGAAAAAGAAGTCAGAAAGTGTGATGGGGGAAAAGGAAATAAGGAAAGAGGAAAATAACTCTCTTTGATAGCAATCATAAAAAAAAAATAGAGTCCATGTTCCAGTGTTACGAAGATGTATACATTGATATATGAGACGGAAAACCCCTGCGGGGCTGGTCTTTTTTATTAAAGGCGAAAAAAATGCGTTAAGCTAGGATTCCACGCCTCAATTCGAGGAAATTGACTCTTCCGATAAGATCATTGGTCCTACAGTCTATGGCGAAATTCTGATATTTTCATGGAAGAACTGACAGTTTGACTGAGGAGGGGGATGTTCTTTGGTTGGATTGTGATTTTCTGTTGTTTCTTCGGATAAATAATCCCCCAGTGAGCTGGGGGTCAACCATGAGTTATCATAAAAATCCCGTCAATCGCAGTATTATATGGCGTTATAACAACATTAGGTCTGTTCGCGAAGCTACACTAGGTTGCCCGAGGGAACACTCGGGCGCCCGAAATGCGTTTGCGAGCAGGCGAGTGTAGTTAGTGTAGCGAGTGCAGGGCGTCCGCGATGAGTTCAGACCTACTCCGGGCTGCCCGAAGTTACTCCAATTTTTTGTTATAAATTGATAACTCTTATCTAACATGCACAGAAGTGAGAAAATATCACGACTGTTATGAATTTACACTGGCTGCTCTGAAAGCGTTCGTGTAACAAAAAAATCCTCGCTGCCCTCGCCTACCTCAGCTACCCCAACCTACCCTACACTACACTACACTACACATCACTTTTTCTCCGCGAATAGACTTATTATTTATTGTGATAAAGCGTCCTCAGTTACCGCTTGAGTTCATTTTTAACGCTAGCTCATGGTTGACTCCCTGGACTCGAGCGACAAAGCTATTTGCACCATCAGGGTCACGTTTAGTCCGTTTCACAAGGTTTGAGCAGACCCTGAGCTGATCACGATGCGAGAGCTCCTTCATCTATAATCTTGTCGGGGTGGGGCTGGAAGAGGGCCAGTTCAAGGGTCCACGTGCATGGGGGACGTGCATTAACGGAGAGCAGGCAGCTTTAGATTTCGCCGCAATCTAAGACGTAGTTTCAGCACAATTGAAGGTCTTGGGTGACCCAAATTTGAAACTGTTTGTGAAAACTGAATCTTTAGAACAGAAAATAGGGAAATTAGGGCATTTTTAGCTAACCTTGATTACAAAATGTTCGAGGGCAAAGTCTTGGAACCAACCTCCTCCCTTCACTGCCAACCGTGTCATGTTTCAAACGAAGAGGAAGAGCATAAAATAAACAACTAAAGTCTGTCCACTTAAGCAGGACTCACATGGGACGGAACGAGTGAGGAAAGCGGAAGGACGGAAGGCAGAAAAACCAGTAGAGAGGCTGGCGGTGTCGGTAAGAGCAAGATGACTAAATTTTACTATAGGTGCCGCAGATTTACCCCTGCCCATCGTACGGGAGGGGTGGAGACTGACTCTCCCAATTGCTCACCGTAGAGCAGCAGAGCAAGTTAATTTTGAAATTGAATGATTTCTCAAAAATCACAACCCAATAACAATTAATAACGTAATGGGCCTAGCGCAATGCCGGTTGGGACTGCTCGTGACGTAGGTGAAGGACAGTGATCTGCAGCACCTATAGAAAATTTAGTCACCTTGGGTAAGAGAGTTCACTTGAAGAGGTCTCCATGGTGGACGGAATCATAACCTTCCTACTGAAAGCTTCTGTGATCTGAAACCTCTCACATCTTTTTGATGGTGTTTTTCTATTCTTCCAAAATTAAAATTTTTTGTGCGTTATTATTGTGTTGTGCTCGGGTGTTGAAATGATTGATGGCATGAACATCGTCTACGTGAGTAGTGCCTACCAACATTCCTATCCCCTGCGCTTGCGCGGAGCTCGACGGAACGTGGAGGCGGTATAAAAATTTCTTCTGCCGACCGCTGTCCGTCCCTTCCGACAACATGGGGACCACCCTGTCTCACCAGCCAATCAGATTGCTTTCCGTCCTTCCACTTTCCTCGCGCGTTCCACTCCATGTGAATCAGCTTTAATCTGGATTCATTTCATTTCGATAGTTCGATTTGTTCACTCCCACCAAAAATACTTCAATAACTCAACAAAAAGACTTTTACTACGGGCGCTATGGTTACGTATAGACGCTAAACAGTGATCATTTGTTCCAAAATTATTCCCGGAGTCCCTCCCTAAGTGGACCGACTCTAAGTCTCTGTTTTAAACAAATCTGGTATCAATGCTCTATGCCGCCGTGACAAAAATGAAGGTGATCTCTCTTTGGTGAAGCGCCGAGGGGGGAAAGGAAGAGACGACTTCAATCATAATATTAGAAATCCAAAATATAACAAAAATGAGGGGGCTGATACGTCGATAGGAAGTGAGGAAATCCCTCTACCATTGCAATCGCACCTTCCCTCCGGCCGCCCCTCATCCACAAGCGGACCAACGAGAAAAAAAGGCCTATTCATTAGTCGGTTGTTACCTGACACGACACCGGAGCTGGTCTTGTCGAACACCTCTGGGCTGAATCTTGGGTACACAATGTGTCAAACTCAATACACGATTCCCATACTAGTCTTCGTTAGTGGACGAGCTACGAGGGTGTTGCAAATCCAGGAATCTAACCGTGCATGATGTCTATTGGCTCCTTCGCGGTTGCGCAGAGGTCCTGAGGCTGCTGCAAAATCACCATTGCGAACTAGTGAAGGACCTGACGAAGGCATCAATATACAGGGTGAAAAGGGATAAATCCAGTCAAAAAACTCCTAAATTGCCAATCATTAATCAAAATTGACCCATTGGATTTCCCAGTGAGGGAAACTACACAGAAAATTCCAGCTTTCACCGAGCACTGGCTTAATGGGAAAAAACTAAGAAGTGCTGGAGTACAATGGTTTCATGTTGCCTCTGTGTACTTGCGAGCGTCGAAGGAAGCTTACGGTGAACCAATAATCTACTGTAGCAATGAAATAGTGGCATATCTCCTTAATGAAGTCGAGAAATTTGTAATGAACTTCGTTTTTGAACTGTCCGCCGTAAAGTTCTTGATAAGAGGAAGATGTGGTATTCTTGTCAACTTCTATAGAACCGAACGCATCCAAGGTATTTGATTCGTTAATATATAAACGGATCGTTAATTTCCTTGATAGAAATTCAGTATTGAGTCCTCGGCAATTTAGTTTCCGCTCAGGGACGAGCACCAACGACGTGATCTGGAGGTTCTAGGCAAAATCCTTCACGCAACGAATAATGGACGGCCGTGTGCTGCGGTTTTCTACGACATGAGCAAAGCATTTGACTGTGTGTAACACGATAAACTGCTTAGCGAATTGGAAGCACTTGGAATGAATAGTCCAACCTATAAACTTTTGAAGTCCTACCTCGAAAAAGGAGGCCAGAGAGTGTCTATTCGTGGATCAAAAAGAGGTGAAACATTTGAATCTCCAGACATTGAAAATAAGAATGGAGTCCCGCAGGGCTCAAAGCTTGGGCCCTTCCTGTTCCTTATTTTTATTAATGACTTTTCGGAACAGGGATAAAATGAATTAGTTGATGACTCGGATGACATCAGCTCAATTCATGTGGCTAATGGTGCTCAGCTGGTGATAGATGCATTGGAGAATGCGGGGTCCAAACATAAGAGGCAGGCCGATTGAGAATGGTCTCCTGTTAAACTTGGACAAGACGATCGCGATGAAGTTTCGAGCCAATGATCTTCCAGTGGCGGATGGTATACCTATCGAGGAAGTGGTGAAGTTTCTTGGTGTGTGCCTCTCCTCAAGTCTCAAGTGGAATTCGCATACCGCACCCAATATAAACTCCGTATATTTTTTGATCCGCAGGCTCAGATGCTTAGTTAGCGGTAATTTTGCCGGCTGTAATTAATGACTGAAAGTCAAGATAGATTTTTCTGATAAGGGGATGGGTGGAAAATTTATCTTCCAAGGCTGTAAGAGCAATTGCGGAATCTGAGATAATGTAAAATTTTGAAGATGAATTGGTCTCGAGACAAAAAAGGATAGCATAGCTTATGGCCTGGAGTTCTGCTGTAAATACAGTTGTGATAGGGTTTAGCGGAAATTTTTTAGATAACAATCCTTCCACGTAATATGCACAGCCAACTCCACGATCGCATTTGGAAGAATCCGTGTAGATCAGCTCGAAATCACGGGAGGTTGATTTGAAGGAGAGAAATAGCTGACGAATTTCGTTGGGATTTAAATTTTGTTTTGTGTCTGAATGCAGAGAAAAGTCTATGTGTAGATTTGGCGATAACCATGGATAGTAGGAATAATGGTCTATTGGTAGTAGCCGGGGTGGTTCGAGCTATAATTTAGTGCAAAGTTCAAGAAAACGAACAGGGAAAGGCCAAACCACATCTATTGCATAAGTCTTGGAGATGATGTTTCCACGTGAGATTTTCGTCAAAGATTAGGCCAAGAAATTTGTGATGAGGAACACATGAAATCGGTGAGTTGTTTAAGAAGAGTTGCGGTGGGGTATGGGAACGGCGTAAGTGGCAAAAGTGGACGGCAACAGTTTTTTCTGCAGAAAAGGTGAGGCCACGGTTGGCAGCATTGTGTGTTAAAGTGTTAATATCTGTTTGAAAACTTCGAAGATCTTCGCCAGTTGGGTCTGCCGGGTAGGATTTATAGAGGGCTATGTCATCAGCATAAAAAGAAATTTGGAAGTCACGTGGAATGTTGTCGGTTAGGTCATTCACGGCAGCCTGGAAAAGTGGTATGCTCAGGATAGAGCCCTGAGGCACACCATTCTCCTGCGGGTAGGTCTGGGAGAGGGAGGAACCAATACGAACTCGTAGGGAGCGTTGCTCCAGAAATTCTTGAAGGAACATAGGTAGGCGGCCCCGAAGGCCCCATTTGTAGACTTGCTTTAAAGCCCCGTATCTCCAAACGCGATCAAACGCGTGTGTGACATCGAAGAAGATCACGTTGGTATGATTTCGATTAAAAAAGGAATTTTGAATTGTGTTCTCCAGGTTGACGAGATTGTCTAAGACAGAATAGTTAGAGCGAAAGCCAGTTTGAAAAGATGGATATAATGAATAAATCTGTCGCCGGTATTTTAATTAATAAATTAATTAGACTGATATTATCCAGACGACGATGGAAGGGCATAGCCCAACACGATTCGAGTTTCGAGAAAAAATGGCTCCCCGGCGGGATTTGAACCCGCAACCTCTGGATTACAAGTCCAGCACGCTGCCATTTGCGCCACGGAGACGCCTATGGGAGTCGTACTCCGAGGGATAAGCTAAGCCGAACCCCACCCAGGTCCATTGTTTCTCGAAGGGAAGAGTTAAAAAGGTTCCAATCGACGTTCGAGAGTTTCCATTTTGGTGGAGATTGAGAGGGACTGTAGGAAGAATGGAGCTGAATTATTATTGGAAAGTGATCTGAGTGCCCAAGGTCTTCAGTAACCTGCCATGAAAAGGAGGTAACCAAGGAAGGGGATGCAAGGCTAACATCTATGGAACTTAAATTTCCCGAGCTAGCTGTGAAGTGAGTAGGAGTACCATCATTCAAGGGAATAAGAGGTATGCTGTCAATAATCGAATGGAAATCGTTTCCTCGTGGGGACGTATGTCGAGAACCCCAGGCAAGGTGATGGAGGTTGATATCACCAAGTAGTAGGATGGGCCTGGGCAAGGAACGAAGCAGATTTCCAACCTCCCCGTCCGCCCAACTACCATCTGGAAGGTAAAGAGAACAGAGAGTAATTTTGAAAGGAAAGTCAATTGTGGCAGCAACAGCTTGAAGGTGAGTTTGTAGGTTTATAGGTCTGGGGTTGAGAAAGCTTTTTATGTAGAGAGCCACACCTCCATGACGCTGTCGAGCGTCGTTAGGAATTTGGTATGGTTGGTTAAGGGCAAAAGTGTGATATTGTGGTTTCTTGGACGGTTGGTAGCACTATGAGAAGAGTGTGGATTTGTAGTCATAATTGAAAAAGAAGTGCTTAGGTAGGATCCTTAGAGAATTTCGCAGGAGACACGGATGGGTCCTGTGATTTATCCAGTGACACTATTGGGGGGGGGGGCTTTCTGGGTTTACCCTTTGGCCACCCTTTTTTTGACTCGTGGCCGAGTGTCTCGTGGTGCCCAGTAGGTTTTGTCAGTGTCACCACTGAGCTCATCAGACTCGAGTTCACGGTCCAACGAGGAGCACCGTGAACCCGTTGGGGTTGGGGGGATGGGCTCAGCGGGAAGGGGAGGGAGACTGGTTGAAGTCTCCTTAGGAATGTTTGACTTTTGATGGGGGAGGGGATTTGTGAGGAGGAGGTGGCGTGAAGATTGGCGGTGGGTGTTTAGGAGCTGTACTTTTACTGCATATGAAGTGTCTGGTCGAACAGTTGAAGGGTTCGATGCCATTGCACGAGCTTCTCTCAGAGTCATTTTATGAGTTATTTGCAGTCGCCGTATTTCCTTTTCGGTTAGGTACACAGGACACTGTCGATGTGTTGCCTTGTGGGCACCGGCACAATTTACACAGTGAAGATTGTCACAGGCGCCTACATGAATATCCAGCACCACAGACGCATTTTTGTGCGAAGTGACATCGGAGGGCAGTATGACCAAAGCGCTGGCATCGAAAACAGCGCATTGGTTCCGGGATATAGGGACGGACTTTGATTTTGTTGAAAGCGCCATAGATAGAAGTGGGCAGCTCAGGTAGGTAGAACGTAAGGACAAATAAACCTGTACTTTCACGCTGGTCGGGATTACCAACACGGCGGGTTATGCGCCGCACTTTAATGACCTTTTCTTTCGCAAGACCCTCGAGGATAGCCTCGTCTGTCGAGTTTATGAAATCTCTACAGAAAATGACCCCCTCAACGGTATTAAGGCGAATGTTTGGGCTAGTTTTCACTAGAGTATCACCGAGGGATGTTAGATTTTTTACTATTTTTTCTTGATTGAGGTCAGTAACTTGAATATTAAGACGACCAGTGGAAATTTTGGAAATAGTTTTTAGAGAGCCGAATGTAGAACGTAGGAGACGGTGAAGAGCGATGGTGGTGGTACATCAATGTCAATAAGGCTGGGTGAGTGAGTAGGAGGAACAGTAGAGTCAGACATTTGATCATGTTCAACAATACGTTTACCAGTGGGGATATTTGCCGCGGTTTCTCTACTAAGAGGTCGTTTAGACTGGGACGTTTCTTTGGTCTCTGCTGGAAGTTCATCCGAAGCAGGAGGAAGGGGGGGATTTATTCGTTGGAGACGATGACTTGGGCGGGTTTGATTTTGTGTTAGTTGATTGAGTTTGTGGGTCGGGAGTACCCACGGGGAGGGAAGGTTTGGGACCTGATCCAAGTTTTTTGTTGCTTGAATTCATGTTGAAGTGGTGATAAGAGTAAGGAGGGAAGGGATAACAGACGAAGCGCACCACCGGGCGCGCCGGGACACATCCAAGTGTGGGCCAATCCCCGGAGAGAGCCCCCACGCCATACCCGTGGCCACGGCGCAGCCCCCCCCCCTCTCCAACGCGCAGCAGGGTCCCGTCCGGTCGCCATCCGCCACTCCTGCGCGATGGGGGATTATTCGCTGGTGGTTCAGGGCAGCCTCCTCCAAGGCTAATCGGAGGTTCGGGCCCCACCCACCGACCCCCACAGACACACCCTAAGACATGACTAGGTCAGGGTATGAGGGCATTGTAGCGGCACTGGGAGAGGTCCCAGCAACTCCCAGATATACGCTGTACCCTCGAACACGCCGAGGACATCCCCCCACGGAGCGCCCCAACACAAAGGAGCCCCACGCCGTCCAGGAAAGGATAGGGGTCAAGGGAAGGGTTCGACTCAGACTTCAGGAGTTTGGGTTAGTCTGAGCCCAGCTAGGTACCCCGGGCTCACCACGCCCGTAGTATCTCGGACCGAGATACCCCCTGGGGGATATTATTATTATTATTATTATAATTGTTGTTATTATTATATTATTATTATTATTACCCTAGTCACAACTGTGAATTCGAGGGAGTGGGGAGGCTGAAATAAAGAAATTAATCTTGAAAATTAAATACTACTTACAATTTTTTTTCACTTGTTTTGAGTTCCGAGATGTGTTGTAATGTGCTGTGATGTGTTGTAACCGCAGAAAAGTCCACTTATGTGGTAATGACAAGGACGCTGATTATTCCTGGTGACACTTTGGAGGAGGGGCCGCCGCGTAATGAATTTGTACATTTAAACTTAGTTATAAGCTCGGCATGATGAAAAAATGAACTCCTTCATCAACCAACCGAGCTCATTCAAGACAGACAACAAAAGAGTTGTAAAGCTCCTTAAATGTACCGTCACTAATGACTTCGGTTAACAGGATTTTTAAGCACTTTTTGAGTACAATACCATCCTTATGAAAGTATAAGCCCTCGGAGTCCATCTAAATCACGAAACTAGGGTTCACTCTTAAAAGGAGAGAGAAAATAGTTTCCTTCAAAAGCTTTCCCACCCTATTGCCTTATTGAGTTCTAGAAAAAGAGGAAAGAAATAAAAACTCCCGCTGCCCCGATAACATTATGAACACGCTAAGCGTTGAGCTTTTGGGATTTGAAAATTGAACAAAAGAGACCCATTCTCACTTCTTTCGTAATTGTTCATAATTAAAACGTTTGGGCTCTTTTCTCAACAAGACCCCAAGCTGTGAACGTCTGTGACTGACCTTCAGTCTGGTTGGCGTGGTGGTGTTGGTGGGAGGGGGGGGATTGACGCGAAAAAAAAACTGGAAAGAAAATAGCTTTTCACGGCAAGAATGACTTGGAAGTTATCGAATTTCTCGCGCTTCTCTGAATTCGAAGACGGGACACGACAGATCCTTCTGTTCGCCAGATAACCCCCTTTATGTTCCTTGCACGAGCGGGTTAATTAATTCGATCATCTGCACAGGAGGAGCATCAAGAAGAGCCTGGCCTACTTAAAACCTCAACAATGAGACCACTGGAGGGTTCTAAATCCATTGCAACCCGTTCTTGTTCTAATATCTTTCTATACTTTGTGGTTAAATAAGAAAAAGACTAGATAGAATGGGGGGAAGGGTCAGCGTTACACAACGTTTTATTTTCGTAGGGTTTCTATCGACTGTTGAGTCAAGGGAGCGTTCTCTACGAGCAATTAGATTAAAACACGAAAAGTACCTTTTCGAATAGTAAAACGTTTTTATTCTTTTCAAATAAAACAAAATGAAAAAAAAAAATACCATCTTATAACATTCTCTCCACAGTGTCCTTATCTGGGTCAAAAATAAATAGTCATTTTGTGGTCGGTTCGATCGCCCCCTCCTGAATAGTTCATTTGTCTCCATTTCCAACGAGCTGGAATCGATCGAAGAAAAAGTGTGTTCGTTTCCCGGAATGTTCACCCGGACACACTAATGCACCCCTTTAGGCTCTGCCTTTTATCACACCAATCAGTGTGTAATTTTCTGGTGTTGTCAATATTTTGATTTTTAGTTCATTGGAACAAATAATCATCTTGTACACATTTTTGCAATGGGTTGGGCGTTCTTTTTTTTTACTTTTTTAACTGAAAGCTGAAGGAGTAATCATCGTCTCGTATTTAAAGGAAAAGTAAAGGAACTGAGATAAAAGTAAAGGTAAGGGTATAGTCGTTGTAGAGAGTATAAACGAGATTGAATCCAATGTTTCTTGGAAACTACGGCCTCTTTTGTAGGGAGACAATTTTTAGAATAACGCTGCGTTTATTGGGTTTCTTATATATGTATACTCACATACAAAGAACAACTTTGTCCCATTTGCTCAACGCCCTCAGCCTGGAGCCTCCTCCCCCATTCCATCGCCATAGAGGCATCGAGCATTTCATATAAAGTTTGTATTTAACATCCATCAATAAGACGAAAATTGAGTAACCTTTGTTTTGGAGATTCATTTAGCCGTAATATTATATTATTATTATTACCCTAGTCACAACT
>JAWNBC010000024.1:0-13462 GCA_038030265.1 Corythucha ciliata
CCAATGACTTGCTTTTGAGATATATGCGAAAACCTTAAAAATGCCACACTTTCCCCCTCCCCCTGAGGTTAGCTCGTTAGGTAGGAGTGGGGGCTTTTAGCATAATCACCTCCTAACATGCCTGAATCGATTCCCGAAGTAAAACCACTGTTGGCGAAAAGTCTGTCTACAAACCCTTATTTGACCAGACTATGCCATCTTTACTGGTTTTGTATTCAAGTGAACACGAAAATTAAAAGTTCATTTATTCTGGCGAATTGAGACACCTAACAATGAGGAAATAACGCGTTTTTTTTTTTTTTTTTTTTTTTTATTTTTTTTTTTATTTATGAAAGAGGACAAATAGTTTGACAAGAGGATGTGATTACTTTTTTTTAACGACGAAAAGTAAATTTGTAATAATTTTTCAAAATCCCAGAATTTAGGGAGTTTGATTGCAATCGGACCTTGACCATGCGGGGGTGGGTTTATTCTTCGTGACGTCATATTTCACCAGGTTTTGTTTAAGGCCCCTACACACGTTCCTGTCCTAACGTCCTATCCTTACGAAAAAAATAAGTAAGGAAGGGACGATCGGAACGTGTGTAGCACGTTAGGAAGCAAGAACGACAGGACGTCCTAAGTAGGAAGGCAGCAAGGTCTCGACCGTCCTGTCTCTTAAACTCCCCACCACGCTGGAAACAGGATAGGAGCGTGTGTAGAGCAATCGAACGGTTCTTACTAACTAAGTAGACCCCTCTCACACCCCCGCGCGAACCCTTTTCGGAGGCTCTTTTTTTGTCTCTCTTCTTGTATTATGCTCTCTCTTGCTCCCACCTCCCACTTCCGTCAAGAACCCCCGAAATGATGTTTTCAGAAGGAACGAGTGTGGGGGAGCGTCCTAGCAAGGAGACAGGACGAATTTGACAGGATAGGAAGTTAGGACAGGAACGTGTGTAGGGGCCTTACCTTCCTCCGGTCTTCGGAGTTCAGTCGCTGTTCACAGTTCTACCTTACGTTTCTTCGTCTTTAACTTTCGAAGTTTTGTTTTTCTTTTTCAAATCTTTTTTTGAGGCAAGATGAGTTACAAGTACTGCTTCGTGCCAATGTGTAGAAATACGACTTCTAAAACCCCAGAAAAGTGGTTCGTGTCAGTTCCTCAAAACAAAGAAGTGCGGAAGAAATGGATAAATGTGGTCAGGAGAGATTTAAAGACGCCCCTCACAGGAGTTCATTTTTGTTGCGAAGACCATTTTGACGTCAGTGTACGAAATATATTCTGTGTGGTTACTTTGCTACGCGATATTTAGGGTTGTGTTAATAAGAGAAGGATCGAGCGAGAGGACGTCAGCGATGGTCGCTTCAACGCGAATTGAAAACAAAGTGCCCTATACTTCAGATCGCCGACTGAACGATCATCTCGGTGTCCAATTCATCATTTAGCTACTTTCATCTGAGCAAGCGATGATCGCCGATACCCTCTCGCTCGATATTCGTGGGACTTGTGGGAGAATGCACTTGATAATGCGTGAGTCGTGAACTTTTTTTCAACAAAATTTCAGAAATCAGAAGATTTTGAAAATTACTATTACGCTGAGATGTGCAAGTCCCGCAGTGAGAGCTGTCATCTGAAGTTAGAGAAAGGCGTAGTTCCACATAAATTTAAGTGTCAAACAACCAGACTGGTGACCCGTACGCCGCAATTTGCTTGGCTGAAATGACGAAATTAATATTATTAGGTAGGTACTTATTTCCTCCAGAAAAAGCAAGCAGGAAATCCGTGGTGGAAAAAATCAAGAGGCAAAAGTTGGTGCGCTCGTTACTAGAACCAGAGGTTCAATCCGAACCTGAAGTTCTTCCTGGCTCTTCAAGCACACCAAGTCTGACCGAAGAACCCGTAGTCGTCGAGGAAGTACCCTTCAGTAAATCAGTGGGTTGTGTTATTTGAAGCTTAAGTTTAATTCGTATTACAGCACCCAGTAATCTAACACCAATTCTTCTCTCTTTTACAGGCGTATCAGTTCGTCCTGAAATGGCGGATTTCTGCATGCAGGCTCTAATCAAACCGAAATACAGAAGTAGGTTCGTCCAGGCAGTTCCTACGACTGCAGCTGTACTCACTTCACCGCTGAAGCGAGCATTGGATAGTGATGCGCAAAGAAGCTCCAAGAGAATTCCCCTTGGTAGCTCGCCGGAAGATATAACGGAGGAAATCACGACTTCTTCATCAATATTCACGGTCTCGTCGGTCCCCCAGGATGATTCTAGCACTGATTCTATACCTTATGCGGATCTCGACTCTCTAAAAGCAAGCAGTCTTAAAATTACTACCTATCACATAGAGACTAGACCCAAAATCTACCTAGGAGTACCTCAGGAATGTTTTTTTATATTAATATTTCTGCAAGAAGAAGTTGGAGCAAATTACCGAGACATCATGATGGTGTTAAAAAAGATTAGACTCAATTTGTCATTCTTAATTCTTGGGGACGATTTCGGTTTTTCCGCGAACAGTGTGTCCAGGATTTTCAAATCTGTTTTTCCCAAAATTTCCGCCTGTTTGGCCCAGTTGGTTTATTGGCCAGACTCCCAAAGAGTGAAAATTAATTTGCCAATTCCGTTCAGGAAAAACTACAGAAATGTCGAGGCTATTATCGACTGTCTCGAAATACAAATTGAAAAACCTAGTGACCCTTTGGTACAAGCGTTAACCTGGTCAAATTACTATTCATGTAATATACTGTCAAGTACCTTGTTTCGTGCACTCCTAATGGATTTATTAATTTCATTTCCGAGGGTTATGGAGGAAGGATTTCTGATAGCGAATTAACCATCGAGTGTGGGTTTCTGGGATGTCTGCCCCACGGTAAAGACGTCATGGCAGACAGAGGATTCAAAACTCTCGACGACACTCTGAGCAAACAGCGCAGCAAGCTCATAAGACCTCCTTCTGTGAAAACAGGATTAAAACTTTAAAAAAAAGAAGTTACTGAGGGCAGAAGCATTGGATCGCTGCGAGTTCACGTGGAACGTGTTATCGGGAGAATCCAAGAATATAAATTCGTACTACCCCACAGTAAATTCGACACCAAGTTGGTGGGATACTTGGACTGCATAATGGCAGCAATTGCCCGAATGGTCAATGTCCGAAGCCTGCTTTTGTGATCATGAGCAGGCTGAATAAAATAATCCATTCATTATATTTTTTGTGTGTAAAAGTAATTTATTGTTGTACGTTCATCCATGTAGTAGAAAATAATATTTAATGATTTTTAACAAAGTAAAACAAAGTAAAAGGTTTTTGGCTTATTTTGTGTTCTGGTGTTATTAAGCAGTATACGTTCACTACGCCGTTGTCTCTTCTTAGTTCGACCATCCCGATGCTCTGGTCACCGAATTCAGCTCTTGCCGACCTGAAAAAAACAAGAAACATAATTTAGTGTTTTTATTGATTTATTTGTTTTTTAAATGAAAATTAATCCTCCGTAGAAGGATATGGCAGTATTCAGAGACATTCCTTTGTCCTCCTTCAACAGACGACACTACTTTTTAAAGGAACTTTAGCAGCTTTATTGTTCGGTGGTTGCTGCCAGTACAGTAAAATTTGGCAGTTGTCATGAGGAAGCGTAATTTTGTCCAATCAAATGGATGTGCTTGTTTATTCCGTTTTATTTTTTGCAATACTGGAAGCAACCAACGAACAAAGCTAGAACCCACGCATTTTAAGCAACTCGAGCTTCGATTGGAATGATCCCTGAATACGGCAGTGCGATATAGAAAGAAAAAACTCTTACTTCTCAAATTTGACTCCTGACGATTCCGACGAGAACACATTTTTCTCCAAAAATCTACAGACCGCGATAACGCTCAACCGAGGCAAATTGGTTGAAGTGGCTTCTAAAAAGCCCTCTCGAGGCATTTCACTTCTTCCTATGTTGGTCAAAGGAAATATTCCGCGAGCTTCCCAGCCAAAGGAGAAATCAGAAAGATGAGTCCAAGAGTGATCCGAGTCGAAAACCGATGTACCGTGTTAAATTGTTTAATTCGAAGTCCAAAGAAAAGTCAAAAAACGAGCCGAAGTAATTTAATCACAGTAAAAGCAAACAGATCACAGAACGAGGCAAACCAAACGCAGTCAAAAGACACTATAGGTCTATTCGTTTGTCGTCCGGAGCTGCACTATTAGCACTGAAAGTACTAACCTTTCATTATTTTTTGGCGTTATTTCACGTGATAACCCGCGAGGTTGCAAAATTTCGTGCTGCTCGGAGTAGTTCGGGACGACAAACGAATAGACCTAATGAAAGACACTGCGGATTCATGCATGAGATATGACGTCATGACTGTGAAAAGGTTATAACCCTCAGCGTGTACGAAAACCTCAGTCTTATCAAAATCTTAAAAACTAATTATTCAATTAATTAAACTTCAAATGGTGTTTATTTTGTATTTCTTGACTATTTACGGCACTAACTAGCCTTCTGTACCCAATAAATTAGTCTCTTGAGGTACATGTTACTGCCTCATTCGGGCTATTAGTGTGACGTCATGAAGAAGGAGGTTTATAACCAGTGACTCCAAACAAACTTTTGCTCACACGAGTTTGTGTGGTGTTCATCCAATTAGAAGATTTCGAGCGAAGCCTAACACACATTTTTGAAATATCAAACAAGTCCAAAAAGTTTTAGAAGCCAACAAATGAGTCTAACGTTATCTTAATGAGGCTTTCCCGTCCTGTTCCTGAACACTGCTAGGTACAGCAGGCTTCGCTCGACTAACAGTTTTCTTTTTCTGTGGTGATTGGAAAGTAAAACGCTTTTCTTTGTAGTGTTCAAATATAACAGGACCAAGGGATTTGTCTCCATTAGGGAAATGACAGCTGAACACATATGAAGAATTAGTTGGTTCTTCTCGTCTCCTAAAAAATTCAGTTATAAACATTGTTATAGACTATACAGGGAGTTATATTACTCAACTTACCACAATAATTTAATCCAACCATTTGAAATTCTAAAAAAATTGCACGTATCTCCGGTGCTGTATTGCTTGCAGTCTGGAGCCCAGCACATACCCATTGCTAATTAACCACTACAACTTTCAGTTTGAAATGATCACTGCTTAAGTAGTACCTCGTTCAGAAATAATGAGCGGAATAATCCTCCCTATTCACCAAAACGCTGTGGGGGCCGTGATTGGAGAAAGCTTTGGCTTGAAATTTGTTGACCGTAGTTGGTGGGAGGTGCACCTTGTGAACCACAAAGTAACCTCAAGTCAAGTTGTTTTTTAATTACACGTGTCCACATTTAATTTCTAGTTTTGTTCTTTCTTCCTCTAGTATGTCTAGAAATTGTCACTGTGAGTTTTTAGATTGTTTCACAGGGCATTAATAAAGTGAATAACCCAAAACTACACTCCGGAGAATCTTTATTTTAAACAGTCAACCATGCGCGAGTTGTTGGACTTCTTTTCCGGATATTTCAACGTGCGCAAGTAGCTCCAATCCTCTTCCGGGAATCACGACAGAAGCCACCGGGAAATCCGTCACTCATGCTTTTCATGGAATACGTCATGTTTCTGAGTTCAAGATAACTTGTTTTTTACTGACGTGTTGTATATTTTTGGGTATGTTTCTTCAGGGGTCGATCCTCTGATAGCAAAGAGAAATACAAGGCTAAGAAATCACGAACGTTTATTTCACATAATAATCACTCGCAAGCAAGAATCAAACTAATTCAGAAAAATTATATTATGTACCAGCACTGCGAATAGACCCGTGGTTCGAGCACAGCGAGAACTGCATGAGTGGGGCGACTTTTGTTCAAATCCTTGTTTCGCAGTCCTCAAGAGAAGGAGCGACTCTTTCTGAACTCGTGACTGTCTCGCCCATGTAATATTTTTCCGAGTATTTTGATGGAACGCGATCAGGGCCACTTATTTTAGGAAATAAACACCAAAGTACACTTGAAAACACGGCTACGTGCCACGAACGATGACATTTACAATGAAATTGTATGAACATCAAGTCGTCCACGCTTTGAGAACGAGAGTGTTGACGAGTTTGATTTAGATTTTACCGAACACATACCCCTTGTTCATTCTAACTCGGGCTCTTTTTTTGTAATTTTTCATTAATCTGAGGGGGGAGGTGAGCATTTTTATTGATAACCTGGCGATGTAAAGGTAAATTCAAGGTTCTGATGGTGTACTTTGGCGCCCATATTTGTGACAACCCTTCTAGCCCATTCAGGCTTTCTCCAGTTATTTACCTCTATGCGTAATATTCGTACACTTCGTGTGCGATATGCTTGGGTCACAAATCGTTGATCGCTTCGCTTTCGATTGGTCAGTGGCCTTGATTGGTGCTGAAGAGATTTGGTTTTCTGACGAATCGCGTCTCGAACTGTCTTCTGAACTCGGAGGCAAGCCTCAGGAGTCGGCTGTTCTTGCAATGGCTTTTTTGTGGGCAGTACTAGAAACTGATCTTTAATGAGTGAACTGCCACAGCTTCGAATTTGGTCAACATGTCGATGGAAGATAGAACTCCCAGCTCGGATGACATAGTGAAGTTTCTCTTCTCGTTTTTCCACTTTTCCAAATTTCCATCTGTCATCGTCATAAAAACGAATGGCAACAGCGTCACATACGTTAAAAAGAACGAGTTGTTTTCATATCTCCCTTTTTTGGTTTAATTTCGATGGTTCCTGTTTCTTTTATAATACTTAAACGTTTGCGTAATTCACGGCCAAGAAAAAGTGACGAGGGAGAAAGTTAAGCTGAAGAATGAGGAGTCACGTGGGTATGGAGGCTGTCCACACCTCTGGGGGTACACACCTCGGTTTTCCAAGCCGACGTCTACGGAGTCAAGGCCTCTGCTGCTGAGATTATACGTAGGGGCGAGCAAAATGCCCATATACGTATGCTCACGGATAGCCAGGCTGCCATTAAGGCACTAACGGCACCGATAGTGAGCTCCAGGCTTGTATGGGACTGCCACCAAAGCCTTTGTCTGCTGGCCCAGGATAACAAGGTAAGCCTTGAATGGGTACCGGGACACAAAGGTATCTACGGGAACGAGCAGGCGGACTCCTTGGTCAGGGAGGGCTCGAATGGAGACTTCACTGGCCCGGCGCTCGGCGTCCCGCCATCGACCTTCAGGATGGCAATAGCAAGGTGGGTTAATGCCCATTCGCTGGCAGAGACTGGAGGGACATCAGCAGAGTAAGCGCACAATCGAAGGACCGTGCAGGAAGCTTACGAGCAAACTGCTCCGACTTAGCCGGAGAGACCTTAGAACGGTGGTAGGCCATATCACAGGATTCTGCCAGCTCCGTTATCTTCTACACTGCATCGGGCTAATCACGGAGTCCCCGGTGTGCAGACTGTGTGGGGAAGAAGACGAGACCGTCTATCACATCGTGTTCGAATGTGAGGCGCTCGCGGGCCGCCGGCTCAGCATCTTCGGGGCCGACCTACTCGAGGGTGCTCCGACCGGCGAAACTCTAGCCGAGGACCTCCTGAACCTTGTCAGAGGGAAGGGGATCCTGGACTAGATCCACAGACCCAGGGGGGGTACAATAATCCCAATAATCCACCTAAGATTCCGTGCCGGGGGGGGGGGCGACCCTCCTACCGGTGGGTGCTGCTTAAAAAAAAAATTAAAAAGTCACGCGGTAGTTCAAAAGGAATCGATTTAGCGCATCGCCAATGGACATATTGGCATGTAGAGATGCTTTCAAGGCATTTTTAAACGTTTGTACATATCGTTCAGCTTGTCCGTTCGAGGCTGGATGGTAAGGGGCAGAAAATGATTGACGTATTCCGTTTCTGGCGCAAAATGCCGAAAATATTTTACTTCTGAATTGAGGGGCGTAATCGCTCACTACAATCTTAGGCATCCCAAAATTGATGAAGAATTTTGTTAGAAGTTGTTTATTGGTTGAGGCGTCGGTCTTATTTGTGACGAAAACTTCTGTCCATTTACTATAGGCGTCTATTATATTACCGAAAAATGATTATTTTTGATTGGCCCAGCATAGTCAATATGGATTCTTTCCATGTGTCCACTGGGAGTATCCCAGCAATGTAATTCGCATTTACTTGGATTGCAATGTTCGCACAATTTGCAATTATCAAATTGCAAATTGTGTAATTATCAATATCATGATCGATTTTCGGACACCAAACAAAACTTCGATCTGGCCAAGCTCTTAGTTTTTGTGACTCATTGATGTCCTTCATGGAGGTCATGAAGAATCCTTCGTCTTAGAGTTGAAGGAATAACGACCATGGCACCGTGGAAGATACAATCATGCTGTAATGAAAATTCATTAATATTCACACCGAATGAAACCTTGCACGTTCTTTCATTTCCAATGTGAAGTGCGTCAAAAAGAGGTTTCAAAAACGGATCTTTCTGGGTCTCAGAGGCAAAAGGTTCAGCCGAAAATGGAGTATTTCAACTTGTCGAAGAGCAAACGCATTAAAATCGTCCATCACTTCGGTTTCTGCATGGCTTTCTTGAATGGGAAGTTTTGATATTGCGTCGGCGTTGGAGTTCTCTTCTGTTTTCCTGTAAACGATGTCATAAGTGAAGGACTGAAGAAAAAGTGCATAGTGTTGCATTCTTGATGCCGAAAAGGGAGGAATTACTTTATTCGGATGAAATATTGACGATCAAGGACGATAATCAGTAATTAAAGTAAACTTCCGCCCATGTAGGTATTTAAAAAAAACGTTTCACCCCGAAGACAATCGCCAATGCTTCTTTGTCTATATGACTGCACTTTTTTTCAGCTTCACTCAAGGTTCGACTTGCGAAAGATATTGGCCTATCAGGGCCATCTTCCATGACGTGGGATAAAACGGCTCCGACACCATAAGAGCTTGCATCGGTTGCTAATGTAATTTTTCTTTTCGGATGATGATGTACGAGAACTAACTCCGAACTGATCGACATTTTTGATCAAATGTGAATTCTACGTTTTCCTTCAGAAGGGCATACAGCGGTTGGGCTATCGAACTCAAATTTGGGACAAATCTTCCATAAAAATTAACAAGTCCAATGAAAGCTTTGACTTGGGATGTATTTGTCGGTTTGGGAGCATCTTTGATAGCCACTACTTTGTTGGGGCATTTGTGAATATCGTTTTCACTTACATAAACCACAGTACTCAATTTCATTCTTGAAAAACTCTCTTTTCTCTTTGTTGATGCGCAAGTTATATTTTTCTAAACGAATAAAAACTTTCTCTAGTAACCGGTAAAGGGAAAAATAATCGACTGTGGCGAGGCAAACATAATCAAAGAAAATAGCTACTCCTTCGATAACTTTCAATCGACTTGTTCAATTGTTCGCTGCCAAAGTGACGGCGCACAGCTGACGCCAAATGGAAGACGGTTTTGTTGGAACAAGCCTAAGTGAGTGTTAAGTGTCAAAAGTTCTCTGTCGTCCAGGTGAATTTCAATATGAGTATATGAGTAGTAGGTATAGATTTCTGAATTAACTTTGTTATTGCCTAGTTTAATCAACAAATTCTTCGATATTCGGTATAGGATGTTCATCGACAAGTAATTGAGGGTTCAGGGTTGTCTTAAAATCCCCACTGAGACGAATGCTCTCATTTTTTTTTGGACCGTCACCACTGGGGTAGCATACTTTGAACGTTCGACTGTTGTGTTAACTCCTTCACTTTCAAGTCTCCTTTAAAAACGATGTGGCACATTACAAGTAACATCCACCCCTTCGAGCCTTTCGATCCAAGGAAGGAAAAATTCCATTGCTACGTAGAACGTTTCGAAAATTATGCAGAAATGCAAAATGTATCCAGTGACGAGAAAAAACCCAGCTCTTTTGCACATCAATTGGGTCTGTTCATTACAACGCCCTCGCTGCGTTCCTTGGTCCGAGCGACCAAGTTAAAGGACAGAATCACCAAGACCTCCTGAAGCTTTTCTCACAGCTTCTCGTCTCAAAGAAAAGTGTATTTGTGTCACAACACTACTTCCTTAGTATATACCAGAACGAAAACCAGTCTATTGCGGAATTAGTCGCAACCATTCGAGCCGACCTTTCCGATTGTGACTTTACAGTTAAATGCGCGTGTAATACACAGGTACCAATTTCAGAAGTATTCCTCCGAGTCCAATTCATTAGAGGTCTGAGGGATAACTGGATTCGGGAACAACTATTGTAAATGAATGACGCAAAATTCGACAATATCTTGTCAAAAGCTCTAGCGTTAGAAGCTTCAAGGATAGACAGTAAAGAATTAACGAAGCACCAAGAAACTTCATACCACGGGTTGTCGCCAAGCGAAACGTTCAAAGTTGTTGGCAACCGTCGTTTCACTGACCACGACTCACGAAATATTATGGCCGACCCGTTCGATAGCTATGCACCCCGTTCGTCGAATTCCTCTGTCTCCCGGTCAGGCTCTCGATCACAGGCACGAGACTCGCGGTCATTTCGTTACCGTTCAACTTCAGGAGGGCGGCGTCACCCCTCTCCCCATGAACTGGGCGTTGGAAATCTTTGTTACCGTTGTGGAGCAAGCCCGAATGCGACGTGAGAAGAGAGAATGTTCGATGTCACTCGTGTGGAAGAGAAGGTCACATATCCAAAGTTTGCCTTACGACTCTTAATCTTAATTCGACCCGTGTTCGCAATGAAACAAGTA
The DNA here is from genome assembly GCA_038030265.1 of Corythucha ciliata. Classification (NCBI taxonomy): domain Eukaryota; kingdom Metazoa; phylum Arthropoda; class Insecta; order Hemiptera; family Tingidae; genus Corythucha; species Corythucha ciliata. The sequence continues at coordinate 10,656 of JAWNBC010000024.1, forward strand.
CTACAAACTCGATTGGGTCAACAGCGTCCGAAAACGAGACAGATCAAGAATACGAAACCTTCAAACTCGAATCATTACCGAATATCGTCGACTTATTCGAAGTGGCACAGGAATCCGATAAATATATTGTCACTGTCCAACTTAATAAAAAAACACAAAGATTTGAAGTTGATTCGGGAGCACGTTTTTCACTTATTTCAGAAACAGAATTTGCAAAATTGAACCTTTTCGTCCACTCAGAACCACCTAACATTTGGTTTCGATCATACTCCGGAGACATAATCAGACCAATAGGAAGAGTGCGAATAACAGTTACTTACAAAAACCGAAGTATTGACGGAGATCTTTATATAGTCCCAAATGGTCACTCCGCTTTACTGGGCCGCGTGTGGATTCGTGGCCTCGGCATCGAGCTCAAAGAACTGGACGGCGGGCGTTATGCGCTCGCGAGGGGGGACCTGAAAAAGGCTCTTCGGCGGTCCAGGCGGGCCGCGTGGAGGACGTTCGTTGAGGATGGTCTCTCGGCGAACCCTTGGGGCATTCCCTACAGAGTCGCCGTGGGGAAGATCAGGTCTCCGAGCGTCCTCCCGTTTCTGGAAGCGTCGCGTGGTGGGGGGACTGTGGAGGATACGCTGAGGAACTTCATCCGACGTATCTTCCCGCGGGACGAACCCGGGGAGGACTCTGCTGCGGATCGCGAATCAAGAGCGGAAGCGGCGGTGGTCCCACAAACAGCAGGCAGTGAGCTCTTCACGGAGGAGGAGCTTCGGGACGCCCTTGGTGGGTTGGCGTCGGGAAGGGCTCCGGGGTTCACCGGGGTGTGCCCTGAGATGCTTAAGCATCTCCCGGACTCGGCGGTGGAGTCCTTTTTGGGGCTCTACAATCGATGTCTTGTGGCGAGGTACTTCCCGGTGAGATGGCGGGTCGCTGTGGTGATACTTCTTCTGAAGTCGCCCGACCGCGACCCGGCGTCTCCCGGTAGCTATAGGCCGATTAGCCTCCTGCCCTGCGAGAGCAAGGTCCTGGAGCGGCTCCTCCTTGGCCGGTTGGAGCCCTTCATCAAGGAGGCGCTCCATCCGCGCCAGTTTGGGGGGGTAAGAGGGGGCTCGACGGACGCGGCACTGGACGCGGTGCAGACCCTCGTCGATGCCCCCTACGGGAAGTACAAGGTGGCGGTCCTGCTGGATGTGCAGGGGGCCTTCGACTCAGTGTCGTGGCCCGGGGTCTTGATGGCGCTGCGAGATGCTGGTGTCCCAAACGACATCTTTAGGGTGATCGCCTCGTACTTCGAGTCGAGGGAGGTGCGGCTCCGCTACGGTAGTGAGGAGGTGCGGGAACCTCTCACCAGAGGTTGCCCGCAGGGGTCGGTTCTCTCGGCTGCTTTGTGGAACCTTCTCTTTGCCGCCCTTTTGTGGCTTTTGCAGGGGGAGGGTTTCGAGGGAGTGGCGTACGTGGACGACCTTGCGGTTGTTGTCGCGGCGCGCTCCCGGGACGAGGCCGGTCGGGAGATCGATCGGCTGTTGCGGGGCGTGGACGAATGGTGCGGGGTGGTCAAACTGGCTCTCGCGGTGCCGAAGACCCAAATGGTCCTAATCCGGGGTCGTCTCTCGCAGGGTAGCCCCCTGGTGGTGCGCTATCGGGGATCACGCCTTGTGGGGGAACGGCAGGGCCGCTACCTAGGGGTCGAGATTAACCCGGGGAGGACAGCGACCCCGCAGCTAGAGGCGGTTGCGGGGAAGCTGGAGAGGACCTTTGCCCTCTTTAGGTCGGTGGGGGGCAACGTATGGGGCACGAACTTCCACTGCCGAGCTCGTTACTTCAGGGCGGTATTCATACCTACCCTGCTGTACGGTGCAACGTGGTGGTGGCACCGGCCCACGAAAGCTCAGAGGGCGAAGGTCCTCAGCTTGCAGCGGCAGGCCTTGGTAAGGGTGACCATGGCGTACCGGACTGTCAGTTCCGACGCGCTTCAGGTGCTGGCGGGGATACCTCCTGCGGACCTCCTGCTCGACGCATGGGTTCACGGGCGCCGCCTGGTTCAGGGAAACTTGGACCGGGTACGGTGCCGTGAAGATTGGGCAGAGCGCCTCGGTCTCTTGGCCGAGGAGTGGGGGGCCGCATGGGGCCTCCGCCTCCTTGACGACCTAGTCGTTGAGGCTTGGCAGGCGCGTTGGACTTACAGTTCAACGGGTAGGCGTACATTCGGGTTCGTGCCCGACGTTCGGACGAGACTGGCAGCGGCCAAGTGGTTCACCCTTGAGCACGCTGCCATGCAAATCCTGACTGGACACGGCTCGTTTAACGCCAAGTTGTGGTTCTTCCGGCGGCGGGACTCTCCAACATGCCCTTGTGGTGTTCTATTGCCTTTATGGGACAATGCATTGCTGCGAACACAGCAAGTTTTGTGTCTATAACTTTTTCTGCACTCGAAGCCACCGAACAACCTAGAAGTAATGAATAATTTGTAACTAATAATGAAAAGAAAACTATACTACCAACATGTAAGTAGTGATTGGATTTAAAGTCTCACCCAATTTTTCCAAACTTTTCTGTTTATTCTTATTATATACTGATGCATAGTCTGGATGTTTTTTCCTTGTGGTGTGTTTCTCCAAATCAAATTTGTGAGCGCGTAGGTTGTGTAACAAACCTTTTTTTTTGGGCGATATTGGGGAATGGGCTTATTACTGGAGGGAATTAAGAAAAGGATTAAAAATATTAAAACTCATTTATTGACACAGTATAAGGCCTATTACTAAACTCGGGGAGGACACACCACGCGGACCTAGAGATCTGACGGGATTGCG
>JAWNBC010000025.1:0-13080 GCA_038030265.1 Corythucha ciliata
ATCTTCAGAAACCTCCACGTTTCCTGACGGGAACCCCACTTGGATACTGCCACGCAAGGCTACTAGAACTAACAAGGTTGGCCATTACGCCGTTTGTTTACGTTTTTCTATATATATAGGCGAGGGGTGGAGGCCCACGTCACAATATGCTCCCTCCCACCACACTTTATTCATGTAGTATTCCAACTCCTTTGAAACTGAGTTATTCAGGTGAATCAAATCTTATTATCGAATTTTTTACTGCTGTTACGCACATTGCTTGGCCCCTAAGGCTAGAAAAAAGATACCAATGTTTATTACATATTTTATTTATACAACAAATATTACGTTGAAGCTGAACAAAACACTCACCCTTCCTTCAAGAACATTAGCCAGCCATACACTTGCGTTCTTATTTCCTCTCAAAAATCGTGGTGCATCCAAAGCGTAAAGAGATAAAATGGGGTAGGAAAATTTTGCTTCAAAAAACACTTTCCCATGGTGAATTGTGGCGCATGGAACAGGAGAGGAGAGAACATTTTGTATACAAATCAAATTTGTGTATAGAGAGTATTTCACAAATATTGTTGTCATTTGAAGAGATAAAACTTTAGTGCATGGTCTCGTATCGTGTCATTTGGCGTGGCGCGTTGTCATGTTCAAAATTTCAAGAGGATAAAGAGGGTAGAACAGAACACGATTTTTGAGAGTGATTTTCAAAGGAAATCACAACAGCGCGCACAAAGCAAGAGCTACAATAAGAGCAATAAGCTTCTCAAAGAAATAAGCTCCTGGAATGTGGTGAGGGTGATTTGATCGAGTGGTGGGGTGGAGATATTGCGAACTAAACCGAATTTCGTTCGCCCTATATGACAATCACAGATTTAACTGACTTTTAATTTTTATGCTAAGTATTATTAATTGTTTATTTAGAAGCAGTGAGAAGGTAACTTAATTCCAGCTAAGATGGCTTGGAAATAATGTAAGGGAAAATCAATTCAAGTTCTTTGAAAGCACAAACCGCTGAATGTGTCTTCTTCATTTAAACACGAATTTTCTACAATCGTTGGGGAATCTTTGGTTGAAAATACTTGTAAGCGTCCAATAAGCGAGACCGGGCCCAAGAAATATGATTTTTTTCTTGGTTTTCGTGGGGATGACGCGAAAAACATCGAAGTTAGGAAGATTCATGGGTCAGAACTTATTTATAACTCTATTTTCTAAGGTAATTATTTATGCTAAAATAGAACATAAATCGGGATCAGTTGTAAAATAACCAAGTTTTAGGTATTTTCAAACACGCCAGCTAAGCATGTTTTCGTCATGAAACGCCTTCCGAAAAAAGTGGGGAGCGGTTTGTTGTGTTTCTACTTGAGCCCTTGAATAATAAAATAATAAAGGATAAATCAATTAGCCATTTAGAGGTATGAAAAGGGCAGAGAATGCAGCGTATGTTACGTTGCGGAAAATGTTCGATTTGGCGGGATTGAAAATATGCCAACTTTAAATAAGAAAAAAATTTCCAAAGGGTTTAATTTTTTTCATTTACATAGAAGGGCTGGTATACCTCATCGAAAAAAAATATTTTCGAAAAATGTGAGACTTCCTCATTATTAAAATGAGAAGAAACGCCGGGGCTAGGAGGGCTGCGAAGGAAATGGGAAGTTTTCTTGGTCCGAAATATCTTTCTATACAAGAATATTGCCACCTGAAGAAACCATTGTGAAGGTACGAAGCCCGAAATTCTGGTTGAATTAAATAAAACAATAGTTTGGGCAGTTTGGGCTTTCAAAAAACACGAATTCTACATAAATACTATAGACTATAAACAATGGGGCGGGAAGAGGAGCATATTTCTACGTCACAATCGGTCTCGACCAATCAAAACACTGAGGCAACTTTTTCGTCTTGTTTACATTGTAATGGCCAACCTTGTTAGTTCTAGTAGCCTTGACTGCCACGCACTTCATGAATCCCACTCAAAGGGCGTGTCATTATCCCGCGACCTCGTACTACCATTTGTTCCCGCCGGGTGTGATCTCTAGTGGCGTGTGATGGATCCCTCTACATAATCCCGACCGTTCGTACTAAGGCTCCCCGAGGTGAGGCGGCTCTTGCTTTCTCGCCTCATTTTTTTCTTCATCTTTTTTGTTCACTTTATCATCATACGAACATCGAAATCGTCATTTTAGAGAAAAGTTGAAACTTTGCTGGATGATGGATTAGTTCCTTGGGTATGATAGCAGGATTGTTTTCTCGACGTTCCGCCTATAAGGAGGAGGTTGCCACGTTCTTCTTATTTTTTTTTTATCCCCAGGCGCGTAACAATCAACGCAATAGCGTCGACATCAGAAGTCGGTGCAGCAATCACCCTCACCAAGGGAAAACGAACTGAATACACAAATACAAAAACTTGTGTTGTGGGTAGGAGACAAGAAGACATAAAGTGCACCAGCCACTTCAGTGTGAACGCTAGTTCAGTGTGAACGACGCCTAAAGAAGACCGATGAATTCACATTCTTAGTTGTAAACTTGTGATTGTGACTTAACCCATTAGTTCCTAGCTTAGTACGCTGAGAGGGGGTGTTTTTGAAGCGTTTTTTGCTCACCCTAGATCACGTAGAGACATGATCCAGGGCTTCCCCCTGGAAATCCCCATGGGATTCCATGATCCAGATTTCTAAACCCACCCCATTTGCACATTTGCTCTTGCCTCGATCGTGCTCTCTAGCGGCCTTTCACGACCATTGCATCTCTGGAAATTGTATACTCTGGGCAGACGTCGCGACAGACTAAACCCGTTGGTTAACGAATTGTTATTGTTATTGTTATTGTTATCTTCTTGTATTTTGTTTGTACTACACTTGTAGTACACACAGTTTGCATTAGTATTTGCAATCTACGGAGATTTCTCGAATACAGTGCCATACTAAACCACAAAGTGGCTTATAACTCGTCCGAAAAGGTATTTTTGTGAGAGCACCGTGCTTTTTTTGTTCTGTGGCAGTGTCTTACTACAATTTCGTCGAGCTGCCGATGGCGGTGTGAGTACCGATTTCATTCACACAGTCAGAGGACTACTTCACTCCTGCATATCGTTATTTGTTGTTTGTAGTAACTGTTTGGAGAGTGCCTACTCTTAATCTATGAGAAATTCGAATCATCTTCAGAAATTACTTGGTTCAATTCATTGACTTTTAAGTAATGCCCATGCTGATCGTTAGAACTTACTACGGGCTGAGAAAAGCTAGCACGATTGAACAAGGCTTGGTGGAAACAAGGAAAATAGTTAACTGTGAACAGAGAACGCCGCAAGAAATCTGGCAACATTCAACGAAGTTATACGGTTTAACTTCCCTGGCCTTTAGTCATCCAATCATGGTAATTCCCGAAGAAAAATGTCCCATTAAGAATGCAACGTTCTTAATTGATTTTTAATCAGCTAGATCCATTTTAAGACGCAAGCGAGGAACTAACTTGCCCGAGCAATGTTTCTTCAACTCCAGAGGCAGAACTTGGTCCGCTTCAGACTGCTCAGGTAGCAGATTTCTTGCTCAAACGTGCTGCTGATTCTCTTAAACACACTGGCTGGTCCGGGAAATAGCTCTTGATGTTTTCTTCATGACATTACGATAGGGGGAGTACTACTGAGTAGTCAATTAATACAGGGCTGGTCGCGTTCGCAACGAGGAAAGGGGGTTGTTCGGATTACCTAAAGCCCTTGTGTTGTGGAAACCCCATGAAAAGTGTGCTTTCTGCTTTAAGATACCTCGGGGTTTTCATAGATGTTCTCTTCATGTGTTTCTCTGGTGAACCTTTCGATATCCTTAGTGGCGGATCCATGGAGGGGGAGTATGAAGTCTCAAAATCACTCACAAAGATGAAATTATTTTATAATAGCGGCTTATGTGATTCCTTTCTTTTTACAGATAATGCCTATTAGCGGAAGAAAAGCAGTCACCGATTTATTACGCGTCTTACGTTAGTACTTCTTGAAGCAAGCATTCAGTTCATTTTTAGGGAACGTCCCCCTCCGACCACCGTTATGCCATAACGCGGCGTGGCATTATGGGCAGAATGAGTGGAATGATTCCTATTGGTGAAAATTATTCAAGACTGTCCGCGCAGTGGATTGGGCACGTGATTGAAGAAACAAAATAACAATGCCAATCTAAAATAAAATTTTCCCAGCTGGCATGCAGTCTTTACTGTTAACGTATGTCTACAAATTTCTCATGAATTTCCCAATCTAGAACTAGAAACTTACAGTGTTCTTTGGCATAAATTGTTAATTATTTCTAGTTGGTTTCACGTACGTATGAATTAGTGAAAAGTAAAATATAATTTAATAACATTGTCTCACTATTATGGCACGTCTTACACAGTAACCATAAAGTTAAAAAAACAGTGATGTATTACACATGAAGCATAACAATAAATTGTTATAATTTGAGACGAAAAAAATATCACTCTTCCAAAGAACCGCCAACTGTATAAAGCCCTCTTTCCCGGGTCAACGTGCTCGCACTCCTCACACTCTGTTAATTTTGATAGTCTTCCTTCGGTCTAAGTTGTTATATCTAGAAGTAGATCAGTGTTTAGTCGTGAATAGTCCCCAGTCTCTCATAATTAGTCAAAAGGAAAGTTGTCTCTTACTGAAAAAAATGATTTCGTGCGACCGCTGTGGCGAAAATTTTGCTTCCAAATTCAATTTAAAGAGGCACGCAGAGAAAATTCACGGTCTTGGGAAGGAAGAATTTGTGGTTAAAAAAGATTGGAAGTGTTCAACTTGTGGAAAATACTTTTCTCGCAAATATTCGTACAGGCCAGAATTATACCTGAGAAAAAAAAAAAATCAAAGAATCTAACGTCGACTTCAAAAACTTAACGATTGAGTCGCGCAAGGGGTGATTGTTTCATAGTTACCAACTCCGGTCAAAATACGAGCTACGCGGTTGACTTGAATGTCTATCTCTGTGAGTGCTTCGTCGGAAGAACTGGGGCTTCGTGTAAGCACATCCTCTTCGCTTGCGAAGCTTCCGGCATCTCGAAGCCCCAAGCTTTGAGTACCAGTGAGAGAGAAGAGCTACACTACGTCGCTGTGGGGCAGGCAAATTTCCCATCCGAATGGTACTCTCCTATGATGAAAACGGGCATGTCAGCAGATACAGACAGGGAGATTCATCATGACATATTTCCAAGAGAAGTCCACCACACTGAAGCTGAGACGCCTCAAGCGTCAACTTCTTCAGCTTTCTCAGCAGTTTTGAAATTGAGAGGCCTGTTCGGTCAAATCGCTGACATCGTTGAGGCCAAACCTGAGGCCTTCGAGACGGCGGCCATCTCGTTTGAAAAAACATTTTCGCGCCTGAACACAGAAGCCAGCCTTGTGTCTGCGATTCACAATTTTGGAAAGTTCAACTTTCACAAAAACAAAATAACTGTATCCCGAAAAATCTCGGTTCAGCCCACGGCAGTTTCCCGGCGAAAAACTGCTTATGGAGGCCGAAGACCAGTACAATCTGGCAGGCCATTAAAAAATAAGAGAATTAATGACCATTCTTACGCAGGTAGAACTCGCACTTCGGCTCCACACTCAGTAGCGGAATGCGTGACAAGAAACGTGGCCCTTCCAAAATAAACATCCCGTTGAAATACATTGCAAACAATAGGCGTTTAAAATCAGTAATTGTTTTTCTAATCACTCCGAAGTCCAAGTCCAAACCATTCAAATCCTATAACTCTATCATAAGAGCTCGGCGCTTTACCTTTTAGTTTTCGCACGAGTTGAAAAAGCCACTTTTTGGTTCATTATGGCCCTGTTAATCAAGAATCTTAGTATATTGCCAATACTACAAAACCGCTTAAAAATGCGATAAGATAACAACTCTTTAAATCAACGGGCGAGAGGCCGCTAGAGAGCACGATCGAGGCAAGAGCAAATGTGCAAATGGGGTGGGTTTAAAAATCTCGCCATCGGAAGGATACCGCCTTCTTATCAGGCAACCGTTTTTTCAGTTATTTTAAAATCCAACGCTCTGAGATTTTGTTTTCGGTCCTGGGTGTTGTGGTGTGTGTGTAGTGGAGATTGTCGACAAAACGTAAGTTTATATTGATGCCTTAAATCCAAAACCTTGTAACTCGAATTTTTCCTCAAATAGTATTTTGAACGAATTTGATAGTGTTTTTCGCGCGCAATCGATAGGAGAAGGTTTCAGCTTGAAAATCCAAGCGCAAATCGGCTCAAGCGAGGTATTACAATACCTCTCATCTTGTAACTAGTGAATCGTACTTCCAAAACCTCGTGTCTTGCTCAGTTGCTCATAGCAAGCGATAGAGAGTGTACTTCCCAGACACTAGAAGTGCCGTAAGTACCTTTTTTCATTTATTATTTGTTCACAAACTTCTTTTTAAGCAGTTTTCCCAGTAAAGCTGGGGTTTATTATATTTTTTTTATATAAGTTTTATGCCATGATAATAGTATTTATCAGAGACAAATCATCATTTAATCACCCAAAGAATATACGAGGTTTTGTAATTTCATGCTGTAAAAGAAGAGCGTGACTTGGGAGGTTTTGGATTTCAAAATGCTTACAATTTACGAGTGGTTTAGAAAGATTTTTTGATCATAATTTTTGATCATAATTTCTGATTATATTCGCATTCATTTTTTGCTTTATAGAAAAAATGCTCTCCACAGGTAAGAGAATGGTAGCTCTGACCCTAAAAAAGAATGCCACCGTTCAAGAGCCGTGCCACAAAACCATTGAACGAAGTCCAATGATGTTAAAAGAAATTTCAAATTTGGCGAACAAAGAACCACTCTGCGAAGACCCAAGCATTAATGACATGGACATTGTATTTGAAGAAGATGTTGTGGGAGTACAATGTCTGGAGAGGAACCCGCAAGTTTCATACGAGTATCACGGAGTACTTTCGACCGATCTCAATCACAATGACGCAAAAATAGGTGAAGTATTTCTCTACGTGTCTGGATTTGACGAAGATATCGAAGCATTACCTGACATGACAGAAGTGCTTCTCGAAGTCCCTGGATTCGTTGGAGACGAAACACAAACAGTGCCTGACTTTTGACAACGCAAGAGTCTGATGCACTCGTCGAGCCTGGATATGATGAGGAAATAGAAAACCTACCTGACGAGACAACGGCAAATTCAGAACCAGACGGAGACATTTGCCGGATACCTGACGGAACACGAAAACGATCAGCAAAATATCACGTTGATCCATCCAATTGGGAAAAACCCAAGAATAAACTGCTGAGGCTTCAGGGGAAAAAATATTTCGGGGCCAAAAAATGCGACGATGAAAAATGGCATTTTACAGCGCCTAAAATGGAGAGGAGCTTGAAAGAGCCTTGTCAGTGCAAGTGGAGCCAAAAAGGAATCTTTAAGTGCCGAGCCTTCGGTGAATTCGACCGGAAGGACATTTTTTCTGATTTTTGGAAATTGGACTCGTGGGAATCGAGGAAAACATTTGTTAGGCAACTGGTGCTCACATGCCCTGTGAAGAAAAGAACTTCCGACGAAAACGAAAACATCAGGCGATCGACTTCTTTCATTTGCAGGCTGTTCTTGAAAGGAAACCTTGTGCGCGTGTGTAAATCTTTTTTCCTAAAGACTTTAGACTTAGGAGAGTGGTCAGTGCGAAGCTGGGTGACAACACGACAGCACGATGATGATTCGACAGCTGAAACTTACCAGCCCACCCTGCCAGCTCGAGGAAGGAAGACACCACATAAGTTGAAAAGTTACTTTTTTTTAAGGGACTTTTCACAAGACTCAGTAAAATGGAGTCCCACTATTGCCGGATGAGAAGCTCAAAGTTGTACTTGGAACCTATGTGGGCATCGAAGAATTCTCTCTACATGGAGTACAAAAAAGAATGCGCTGGCAACAACAAGGAGCCCTATTCTTACCCGATATTCAACAAAGTATTTCATGAAATGAATCTTAGTCTCTATCTACCACGTAAGGACCAATGTGACACTTGCACAGCGCACTTTTTATTCTTAAATTTTTTTTCTATGTTCCTATTTTTAATCGCGTTGTTCATTTTGTTTTTTATGTAGAAATAATTACTTAGTTTGCTTACTTTGAATGTGCGCGAATAATTTTCTACGTGATCCTTAATTATGGCTGTGTATTATTGCGTAAATCGAACGGGAGGATTTTTCCATGTTAAATTAGTAGCGATACACTTAAAAATAAATGTTTTCGTTATCTCGGCTGGATGAAAAAAGTGTACAATTTGTTTACCCCTTTCAAATTGAATGGGCAACAAAGAATCACTTCTCCAACTTAATTTCAACTCAAGAAAAAAAAAGTTTTATCGAAATCAATCAAAAACTCGTGTCTCTCATTTTTTTTCACACATTTTCCTTCCAAAACCTCCCAAATGCCGGATAAATTAAAGATACTAAAATTTATTTCAACTGAATGGCAAAAAATACTTGTATGGTCATATTGATACTGCAGAAACGAAGAAATAAACATTTACGCGATGATTGAAACCATTAAACACTTTTTCGTCTCTCCTGAAAAATTTGGTTTTTTGAACTCGAGAGGTTTTGGATTTAAGGTATCGATATGCATAATACGTGTTAGGTGTTAACGAAATTACGTGTAAACGTATTGCTAGACTTCAAACTATTGGAAAACCTCGATATTATTTTGATCATGAGAAATTGTGGCGTCCCCGGGCCATTCAATTTAGTGCGTTACATATATGTAAGCTGACCAAAGGTGGTGAAAGCAACAAGAACCAATTTTACTTACTTTTTTAAAGTGTTTTTTATTGAAAATGTTCAAGTTACACGTAATTTCATTGCACCTGCCGTTTATTTGAAATGAAGTTCACGCCTATAGTCAGGTACATATTTCACAGCCTTAAATTTTTCGTTTTAGAGTTACTATTAACGAAACTGCACTTCAAATTCATTTAAATGAATGAAAGACCACGGTACGCATACGAAGGTTAGTCTGGTATAACAGTTGCAACCTTTCATTCCCTATCTTTTTGCTCCTACACCTAAAAGCAAGAACTAATCGAACCCGCATATATCAAAAAACGGCATTCTTAACCACCTCACCATACACCTATACGAAATTACGTGTAAACGTATTGCTAGACTTCAAACTATTGGAAACTATTAGGAGAGGGGTTTTAGAAGCCTTGTATATCTCAAAATTGTCCGAAAAAATAATAAATTTTAAAAACGAAGCGCTTCATATTAGCCCGGTGTATGGTGAGGTGGTTAAGAATGCCGTTTTTTGATATTTGCGGGTTCGATTAGTTCTTGCTTTTAGGTGCAGGAGCAAAAAGGTAGGAGAATGAAAGGTTGCAACTGTTATACCACACTAACCTTCGTATGCGTACCGTGGTCTTTCTTTCATTTAAATGAATTTGAAGTGCAGTTTTGTTAATAGTAACTCTAAAACGAAAAATTTAAGGCTGTGAAATATGTACCTAACTATAGAGTTTATTTTTGTTAACAAATTGCCTATTGTATATTACGTATTTAAATTGGACCGGGGTGTGTACCGTAAGAGACGGGCACGTTGGTTCGCAGTTTGGTGAAAATCACGAAGGAAGACCGAAAGTGAGAATTATTTAAATCATTAGAGATAATTTTTAATAACCGAATGTCTAGGTGTACGGTATGAAGCGAATAAGAGGGAAAGACAAGGTCTTGTTGGCCTAATAAGACTACGAAATTGTGATATTTCAATGTAACGCGAATAAGAAAATGCTTTAAGGTAATCTTGGTGTAGATGTTTGTGTGGGGGACAGTCGATGTGGCGTACCCTATATCTAATTTATTGTGAAATTTTAGCCGTGAGCACGTCAGGAGATGACGAAACGTCGGCGCAAATAAAATAAAATTTCAAGAGACGTATTTGGACCATTCTTTTCATAAAACGAATGCGAGTGACCTCGTCTAACGTCATGACGGACAAGCTTTTCATTAGAGAACGTTGACATCAACGTAGCTTACAAAAAATTCGTAGAAGTGCTACGTAAGGCCGCGGATACATCCATCCCCAAGAGAAAGCCTTACAAAGGAACCAAAAGAGCTAAATACTCCAAACCCATGGTGGGATGTGGAATGTAATTTACAGAGAGAAAAAGTACGGAAAGCATTCGAGGAATACAAAGCCTATCCAACGACAACAAACTTTATAAAACTGAAATTACATTACGCCGAAAGCAGGAAATTATATATTTCCAAGAAAAAGGCTACATGGACTGAATACTGTTACAGTACAGACAATGGCGGCTCGTGGCCTCATGACAGGGTGGGGCACGTCATATTCATAAATATTATTTATTAAAAATTTCGGCGAGATAAGATATGTTTTTAATACTTTGCTTTTCAACCATAGGCTGAATAAGTAGTTCACGAATAGGAATTCGTTGTGTAGGTAGGTAAAAGCCAGAATGCCTTGAGAGATAAGTTCGGGCTTTGGATAAATTCGTTGTTGGACAACGTGCACACATGAGCGTTCCATAGGTATGTATTATTGCCCTGTATGGCAATTTGAGAAAAACTTAAACTTGACACCACGTGGACGTGTCTTCATCACCCCAATCTCGATCATGCCCCAATTTCTGGCAAATCATTCATTTGTTGCGTATTTGGGCAGTGAAAATTAACGATTCTGATTTAAAATCACACCAGTGATGCCCACGTTAATGATATTATTAATGACTAATCTCGTTGAATTATTAATTATCTCAGTTTTATGCGGTCCCCCTCATAACATATGCGGATAGTGCCCAGTGACGACACGAATCACCAACCAATCACAAACGTTGAAACTAGCATTAAAAATTTGGTTTTTTAATAGTTTATCAGCGTGAACGGCCGGAAAGGCTTGAATGATGCGTTCTGAAACGATTTATTATTCATAGAAGATTACAATATTTACAAATGGTATTAAATATTACGAACACAGGTGGGTTTCCTACCTGAAACGAATCGAAACAAAAAGCCTTTTTATACAGCGAGAGTTTAACTGCTACGTTCACATTAAGGACATGACATGAAGTGACGAGAAAACAACTAGGAGCTATGTTATAAAGGAGAAGGTGGCTAAAGTACAAAGCCCATTTGGGTGATTTGATTAACTTGTTTATAAGTTGAATAACAAATAGCACTTTTAGTGCCAGAATTTCATATTTCATTTTTAATTAAGCATAATAGGTCACCAAAAAAATGTTTTTGGTGCAAAATTCAACATCATGTTAGTTCCTCATTCTAGGGACGTTACTACAAAGATACCTACCTATAGCACCATCTTATCACGTTTACAGACTAAACAAGCTGTAATTGTAAAAGGCTTTGAGCGAAAACAACACACATAATGCTCAATGTACTTGATACTTGGTTTTAAGTCGATGAAATGTGGATGAGATTAAGGAATACAATTTGGAACTATTGTCTATCACTACTTTAACTGGGGCGCATCCAAGTTTGGCTTTATCATTGCCCGGTATCTTATATACTTGTTATTTCATTCTTAAATTCTCTGATGAAAAAAGGTTTGCACTGTTGTCTAATATCACCAGACTGCCTTAAATCTCGAAGTGTTTGAAAATGTTCATAGGCCGGCAAATTGTACTGTACGGAGGGTGAAACTACTTCTTCTTTTTATTTCTTGAATTGTTTGAGTATACGCAACAGCGATTTTTTTACACGTTTTTCTTCATTCAAATGATGAGAATAAGGGCTATGTGGAAGACAGTGTGGCAGTGAATAATGCGGACAAGCTCATCCGTCTGTTCCTTCCCTTCCGCAGTCCGCACTGGCACTGTCAGACTGGAAATTAATTATCCAATTCCCTTTTCACGAAGGTGAACCCTCCCAGCTGCTGTCCATGCGTCTGACTACTCCCTCTCTTTCTGTTTGAATAGCATTCCGTCCGCAAGCTCTTTCAGGGGCTAACAGGAACAGGCTCAGTCTCAGTTCATTTTGGCTGGTGGTGAGTGAGTGTGGTGTAGTGTACAGAGGTAGTGTGATAGGTCGAAACTTATCGTTCAAGCTGTCTCATGCATTTCAATAATTTAATCTCTTTTTTTCTTCGCAGTGAAAATTAGTGTCTCAATAATTTACTTTCTTTTTTTTCTTCGCTGTGAGAATTATTATTGTCTGTGGAGACAAGATTTGAGCCGTCCGTCGAAGGATTGTAGCAGCTTCTTGTGTTAACAGTAATGCTTATGTTAAGGTTAAAGTGAGTAGGCGGTAAATGTGCACATTGGCCGGTAAATGTAGACATTCACCAGACCGTGTGGTGAATGTGAAAAGAACTAAGACCTCTATTCACATTTACCGGGAAATCTGGACATTTACCGAGTTCACTCGGGCAATGTGCACATTCACCTCATCTGCGTCGGTAAATGTGAGATTGAGCTACTATGGAAGCAATACACTCAAATGAGACTAAGAGGAAGGGAATATGAAAATTGCTTCTGGCTGGACCGAAAAAATAGACATTGACACGGGATGAGGGCAACTAAAGAAAAAAGTCATTTATTTGAACATGGTCCGCTACTATGGCATTTTGAATTGCAGAGGATTTTGCTAGCTCTGCATTTACATTTTTTATTCACACATTTGTTCCGGCATCCACATTTCTTATATCCTTGGCCACCTGTTAGAGAACTTTCCGCAACCAGCTCTCTCAATGACTTAGATATTGGCGGCACTTCCTCAACCGACAGAAACTTTTCTCGGCTCGTCCCAAATTGGTGTCTGGAATATTTTCCTTTCAGAAGACCGTACTTGCACCCGAGTTCGTAGTTGCCTTTGTCATCGACAGATACCACGACACACAGTAAATTGCGTGCGTCAGTTTTGCCCCGGTCGACTTCCGGTATAGGAACTTTAACTGTATCTCCAATGGTCACTGGTGGGAGCTTTTGTTGCGTTCTGCATTTCATGACATCGGCTTGCTTTGCCAAATTTGAGAAGGCAGATTCTCTATTAGAAAAGATGAGTGTCTTTTTAGCAGCAATATCGCGTTGTACTTGGCCCTCCTTTTCATCTAAATTAGTGGTATAAAAAAGAAAACTGTAAAA
>JAWNBC010000026.1:0-13006 GCA_038030265.1 Corythucha ciliata
ATCCACCAATAAAACTTTAAGTCTACTCACATCTTCAGTGCCTCCCCCCACCCAACCACTACTTTCTTCAACCCATATAGGTACATATTACTACTTTTTAAATTCTAAATTTAGACCAACATACAATGAAAACGTCACATTGAGTGCATTTTAGTAAGAGAAGGTTGAAAGATTCCTGTGTATAACAAAAATTTTTTTTCGTCGGACGATAACCAAGCGTGAAGGCTAAACGGTCGATCGTACAAAAAAAAATTCAAAGACGTGAAATGTAGGAAATTTAATGTTCTTCCATTAAACATTAGGAGTTTTCTAGCCAAAATGCATAGCTCAGGAGTTATTTTCAAAACTTCAGGGCAATTCCCGAAATTTCGTAGTTTTTTAAAGGAAAAACATACTTCCGTTGAAAATTGTTGTTACCAAACCTCATTTTGGTTGATGGGTTGACGGGGTGGGGTTGGTCATTGTGGTTGATGGGAAGGGGGAGTGGGAAGAGGTTGTGACAAACTTTGGTGTTGAATGTTCTTGTTTGAAAAGTAACGCAAACAGTGAATTTGGAAATATGTCTTCTCCATTTCATTAAGCATTTTCATCTTGGGAAGATGACTGAGCAGAAATAATTTTTCTGAGTCACTTTCATCTTCTTGTTGTGGCTCTAATTTTTTTAATATTTCTTCCTGAAATGGAGTAAGTGCTTTCTTTCTAATCAAATTTGATTGTTCTTTACTTGATGGCGGTGGAGTGGGGACGTTATTTTCTGAGTGCGAAGTCTGAGACTCAGCTGTGAAATAGAGCTGCCTTTCTTCGTCCGGAAAATCCTCCTCCCTCAATGTATTATAATATTAGGATATATTTCCTGGTGTTCTGAAATCAACGAATAATAAGATGAATAACAAATTTAGTAAGTACTTACTAACTTGAGAATAATAATACTGCCTAAATTGGAAGCATACCGTCTTTTCTCTACTGTCGTTGATACTAAGTACCTACATCAGAATATATTATGTATTTTTACTTCTTTGCTGCGGGATCCCCACTTCTTCCCTTACTTATATCGCGGCGATACGCATCCTTGAGATGTTTCCATTTGCTTTTGCACTCGGAAACTGTAAACAATGTAGAAATGAATAAAAAAGTAGGAATTTTTTGTCAAATGAATAAGTTATTTTCCCTTCCGTTTATATTGTTTGAAAGTGCTCAAGTTCAGTGTTTTCTTGAAGAGCGAGTGAAATAAAAGAGCATGCATGATTGTGAATTTATGACCAAGAGAAGTGTCTGGGAGTTCGAGCGTAGGAATCTTACTTATTGGACTATTGCACGATATCTTCGTCATTCATTCTTGTATTTTCATTTATTTATTTATTTATTTATTTTTGTGCCTATGTAACTAACTTTGGAATTTTTATTTCAGATATCTGTCAACTGGCATAAATTTCGCATCCCTGCAATTAGAATTTTTCGGGGAAGGAGTACAATCGCGAAAATTGTGCGAGATACGTGCCAAGAAATTTGGAGATGCCTGAACCGACTGAAGAAACTTGGGTTCAAATTGCTGACGCTTTCTTCGCCAAAACCGACTTCCCAAATTGCGTTGGGGCCGTCGACGGGAAACACATTCGATGAATGAGCCCGAAAAATTCAAGGAGCAAAAATTTTAATTACAAAAAGTATTTTTCTGTCGTTCTCATGGCTGTCGCGGACGCCAATCTTCGATTTGTGTCAATAGGCGTAGGCGCATATGGTCAAGAAGGCGATTCAATCGTAATCCGCGACAGTCCTCTGGGGAAAAAACTGTACACCAATATGCTTAATCTGCCTCCTCCACGCTGTTTACCCGGACTCGACGAAAATCCACAGCTTTTTGTTTTCGTGGGCGACGAGGCTTTCAAAGTTCACACGAACTTACTGCGGCCATATCAAGGCAGAAACCTTAATGACCGCAAAAGAGTCTTCAATTATCGTCTTTCAAGGTGCCGGAGGTCTGTAGAATGTGCATTTGGTGTTTTATCAAATAAATGGCGAATATTCCACTCTCTCATTTTGGTGGAGCTAAATTTCGTGGACGACATAATAAAATGTTGTTGCATACTGCATGACTTTGTCCGAGCAAGGGATGGTATAAACTTCGAAACTCAATCACACTCGTTTCAAGACGTGAACGACGTTGGAACAGGACCTCGCGAATTACTTCATGGGATCAGGGGAAATAATTTTTCAGCGAAAATATATGTTTTGAACAAAAATTTGTGGTTAAATTGTATTTTTGAGTGGAGTGCACCTGTGGAATATTTTTGGAGATGAGTCGTGATCTTGTTGTGAGGTCTTGTGTCATTCAGTTAAGAAACATCATTTTCAAATAAACATGTTGAAATGCCTTCTCAACTTACCAAATTTGTTCTTTTGCTGATCGGATAAACCCTCCCATTCATTTCTTTTTAACGAATATGCCACTTCAATCCAGTACTTTTCTTTCATTGCACGGTTAACGTACTGGGAACAGCCTTTATCCCATAAGGCAGGGCGGTCATGTATTCATGTATAAGCTCAATCAACTGTTCCGGCTACACCATCCTCAGAGTACCACAATTGTATCACTGTTTTTAAAAAAATACTAATAGGCACCCTCAACGGTCACGGTTCGAATACGGAAATTTAATGGCCGCTTCTTCTACTTCCACTCCTGCCGAATGACCCAGCTCAAATATAAAATAAACATGCATGAAAAAAAAAAAAGTATAATAAAATTGATGATCTTGCAATTATTTCCCTTGAAGCCCTTTATTTCATTCTTCTAGCGCTGCGGAGAGAGTCAGTCTTCTTTATACTAGGGCAAAGAAGGGCAGCAAGAGGTGAGGAGTCAAAGAGGCGACAGAAAAAAGTTGTCACGGCATGACGGTGGACGAAAAATCGCCCACCTCCGCTCATGAAACTCTACCGCTCTAGTGTGGCACCTCATCACGTTTTAGTTAGTTGCCGGGTGAACGCGATTTAACGCGACAAAAATCGCATCGCTTTGCGATTTATCGCTTCAGTGAGTCGCCGGCCTTATATGCTTGATCACGACAGTTCATCGCAACAGCCAACGTCTACGATGATGCGCTCATCCTCCGCTCTACCAAAACTGATCAAAAAAGGCTGAGTCGTTTTCTGACTTTTTCACGAGGGTCACTTGCGAGGTTTATGGTGTTTCGCCCTCCAATCGTTGACCTCTCGATTTTCTCTCCGGTCTTCCCGACGAGGACTACTCCCGATTCTTGTAAGCGATTAGCCCTGCCACTCTCAAAACCGTTTATGTCGGTGACATACGTCGGGCTATCATCCTTTTTGAGGGAAATACCTCACCAAAAGTAGGTGGGAATTCGCTACCCTTCAACGACCCCTAGGCGTTTTGGCGGCGGAAGTTGGAGCCCACCTCAAACACGCGTCTCAACGACGCGATTGGGACAAAATTAGTGGCTCGGAGGCCGCTCTTCGAATAAAATTGCTCACTACCTTCTCCGAACGACACATCGTCGACTCGCTCTTGTCGTTTCTCGATTCTGCGAGCTCCGACGACATGATTGCAGCAGCCTCGAAAGCGTAGGCTTTAAGAGAGACGAGGTGCATTATGACCGGGCACGCTGAAAGCTTGGCTCCAATTTCAGCACATCGACAGGCTGACCGACACAGGGGTACTCGGCGGGGCGTTGCTTCGCCTATTTTACGACGGTCACCATATCCACGATGCCCTGGCTGCGGTCCCCATCATGAAATTCAATCGTGCCCTCATAAATCGGCCGTATGCCGAGGCTGTGGTAAATTGGGACATCTGAAGTCCGTCTGTCGTTCCTCAACGTTTTCTCGCTCCTCGACCAATCTGTAAAACAACGCTGTCGCTGTTTCCGAGGACGTATCGGCTATTACGGAGCAAGACTGCAAGATAAACCTGGTAATTTCTGATGCACATTCTTTATTTGATAATATTTCAAACTCAACACGAACGCGGGAGAAAGATCCCAAAAGTGAGGCTATTGTGGACAGTCTCTGCACGGAACCGTTATTTGCGGAGGGCTCGTACTCTGGTTGTCCTTCCCCCATTTCATCCTGGTTGACAAGGGTTCAGCCTATTCCGTTGTCAATAAATCTGTTCTCCCGCCTTCCGAGGTATTCTCGTTACGTTCGTGCACAAAATCCCTCGCTGCAGCCAACAGGGGGCCTATTCAGGTTTTGGGCGAGTGACGCACGTCTCTCACGGACTGGGGTCATACTTTAAACGTCTCGTTCATCGTGACTAACAGCCTGCGACCCTCAGATATTTTAGGCCGGGACCGTCTTTGGTGCGACCGGAGTGGCGCCCCTCCTTGTCGCGTCAACCTCTTAAAAAACTATCTTCAATTTCACCGGCTGCCCCTACAGACCAACGTGAGCGCTTCCCACGCGCACACATAGGTCTGAAGAACAATGACAAATCAATTCAAGGTTTTCTGGTTCATATTAATGTCAAGAAGGGAACAACCCCGGTTTTTCAACGTCCTTAAAACGTACCACTAAGCCTTCGCCCTCAGGTGGACGACCATTTGAAAAAAACTGATAGACTCGGGGGTGGTTTACCCCGTAACTGAATCGGAATGGGCCAGCCCTTTAGTTGCAGTACGCAAAAAAAAAAAAAAAAAAAAAAAACGGGGGACCTCAGAATTGGCGTCGACCTCAAAAAGACTCAATCCAGCAATGAGAACAGATTTTTATCCAGCACCGAATCCCGACAAAATCTTCCACGTCTTTGGAAGATTGGAAAATCATAATGTCAGAATAAATAAAAACAAATCAATCTGGTTCAGCACTACAGTCCCGTTCCTTGGCTTTCTTCTGTCTGAAGATGGACGAAGTCCTGACCCAGAAAAGGTAAAAGCCATAAGTGAGATGCCGGCCCCCAGTAACATCTCACAACTCCGTGCATGTGTTTGGGCCTCATAGATTTTTATCGCCAGTTCCTGTCTAATTTAGCAAACACGCTTGAACCCCTTCACGCTCTTCTTCGAAAAAATTCTCTGTGGTTCTGGTCCCCAGCCTGCGACGACGTTTTCCAAAAATGACGCACCTCTTTAGCGAGGGTTACAACACTCACTGCGTATCATCCCGACCGTGAATTAGTTCTCTCCACGGATTCGAGTGACTATGGGGTGGGAGCAGCTCTCAATATGCGTGACGGGAACAAACTTCTACCAATTGCGTTCGAATCAGCAACCTTTTCCCCGACCCAAGGATCTTACAGTCAGCTGCACAAAGAAGCACTGGCCATAATTTTCGGGTTGCGCAAATTTCACAAATTTCTACACGGCAGGAAATTCAACATTGAGTCAGACCACCAACCTCTGAAAACTATTCTTTCTCGGGATAAAAATATTTCAGCTATGGCCGCCTCCCGACTAATCCGGTGGGCGGAAATTTTAGAAGCGTATTAGTATGACCTTGCATACAAATCTGGAAGGTCCCTCCCACACGTTGACACACTATCACGGTTGCCCTTGCTTGGCACACCAATATCCGAAGTCGCTTTTGCCGAGGTCATTCTTTGATCTTTCGTCCATCCGCAAAGAAACAAATGCCGATGCGGTTCTGGAGAATGTGGGCGAGTTGTTATCAAAGAAGTGGGAGTCCAAACCGTCTGAAGCTGCACTCGTCTCCTACTTCTTGGGCCGACAAGACCTAGACATCGTTGATGACATCATTTTTCATCGCAATCGAGTCGTCATTCCTCCAGCCCTCAGGCCACGAATTTTAAAGCTACTACAACAAAATGCCCAGCTTATGACCACCCAAAAAAAAAAAAAAAATGTTATCAATTTTTCATCAGCTACAAGTTTTGAAAATGTCGATGAGTCAAAGGAAAATGTCCGTCAGTAGAGGAAACGGTTAGAAAACTGGTTCATCCTGGCTGCTATTCCAACAAGTTTATGGGCTCAAGAGCTTCTACACCGCTTGGAACCGAAACTTTGTGTTGTTCTCAAAAACTGTCATAGGCAGCAGAAAGCTCAACTTGGCAAAGCTTCCACCAACCCATGGCGCTGTCAAATATCACTCGCTCCGCTGCTACCACCAGGTTCTGCAGGCATGGTTGGAAAAAGTGAAATACCCCCTGAATTATGGATGGGAAAGAGACAGCAGAGGGTGGCTCACCCCAGTTGCGCATTCAATCTCCTGGCAGCCAACACTCTGAAACGTTCCGTAATAGGAAAGAATATTTCTCGTTCAACGTACAAACTGTGTCTTCCGCAGACCTTAAAATACTTGACTTGGTTGCTCGGTGGTCATTCACGACCAAACGATTTTTAATAATTCGAAGCTGAAAAACAGGTTAGAAGCAGGAGAATTCGAGGACTGCATAATTGTGGGAGATAGTGGTTATGCCAACTCCCGTCATGTGGTTACACCATTACTTTGAACACAGAAAGACGTAGAAGAGCTCTTCAACGAAGCAATAATTCGAACCAGAAATGTAGTCGAAAGGCAGTACGGAGTGTGGAAACGACTATCCCTTGGAATGCGACTGAAATTGGACACGATTTAAGTCCTGCACAACCTGGCCACACACCCCACCCCCTGGGGGCCTGGTCTACATGAAGGTAGAATTACCGCCAGTCACTGATTCGGAATTAGTCGTAGAAGAATGGGAGCAACTAGAACCGATTGTTGAGGATGTCCCAATGAGCTATTGCTTAATTACTTCCCAGGACTTTTAAATAGATGAAAATGAACTTTGTGTAAGATACAAGAGAACTTCATGAATAAAATGCGCACGTTAACTTGTATTACACCATACTATTCACTACAACTCTTTTTCAATAATAACATTCTGAGTTTGATCTCTTCGTCCAACAATTCCTGGGATTTTATTCGTTTTTCCAGAAGTTTTAGTTCCAGGACATGCTTTTCTTCTTCCATTTGAAGCTTTTTTTCGAGAACGCTAATTTTTTTTTCAGCCAGGGTGTTTGCACTGGCTGAGCTGTGAGATTTTTTTTTTTTTTTTTGTATTATCTTTCGTTGTTTAGCCGAACACCTAAAAAGGAGT
This sequence comes from Corythucha ciliata, assembly GCA_038030265.1. NCBI lineage: Eukaryota > Metazoa > Arthropoda > Insecta > Hemiptera > Tingidae > Corythucha > Corythucha ciliata. The sequence goes on from JAWNBC010000026.1 coordinate 7,046, forward strand.
ACACGAAATTATATGTTGGATTGACGACTTTTATGTTTCTTTCAACGTAAACGAGAACCATTCGTGAATCGTTCTGCTTTGCAAAAGATGGCAAACTAATCTAAACTTTGAGAGCATCGCATAACGATTTGAGAACGGATGTCGGGAAAGATACAACAAACCTTACCCTCTTCGTAATGAATGTTTAAACTGTTAACATACTTACTCCTTTGAAGAGTGAGAGACCTCATCAACCGTACTGATTTGAGTCTGACCAGCATGAATGTCAATATGGACGGTGCTTTCTGTATAACGTAAAACATGAAATTAAAAGTCTCCTACCCAATATAAATAGTTCTTCTAATTACCATCCCTGTCTCTGTCACCTCCGATGTCCGATTCGGAAACTCTCGGATTCAGAATTGCGTGTTTTTCGGTTTGAAGCATTATCGGGATAGGGTTCGACCAGTCCATCACCAATTCACTCCCTTCTTCTTCTTCTTCTTCTCCATTTTCTTCACTGATGTAAAAGTTATAGCTAACAGGCCAGTAGCTAAAGTTTGAAGGCAAAAAATGATAACTCCTTCAATAATTTACTTTCCGGGTGGGAGAGGGTAGCAGCAAATCTCACCATATCCCGAATCGCAGCTCAAAAATATGCTATCTCTCATCAGCTCCTTTTCCTCATCTGGTAGAGTTGGCGTTGGTGGTGCAGGAGGACCTCCTCCTGTCTTCTTCTAGTCTTTTTTTGCGCAGCTTTTCCTCATTTCCTCTTTAATTGAATCGTATTTTGCGCGGAGACACTTGGAATCACGCTGCTACACCAATAATTCATAAATTCAGTTTTTTGAGTTGAAATGATACAGACCCGCCGCTAGCAGCATTGAATTGCTCCTCTATCTCGTCCCATATTTTAATTTTTGCTATGTTTGATACACCGTCCGTCTTTTTATTTTCTAAAATGCTCTTATGCTGGTTTGCAATTCTAATCAGCAACCTTTTTTCACCCGGCGAAAAGTTGACACTTCGCAACCTCTTTTCTGGGGGCCTAGTTAGAGTTGTCGGGATTTTGTGGCGAGATAATGCCACTAGGGCTGCAGCCCATAAGAGCGACTCGGTGGTAGTCGTCGGGCGAAAAGAGCGAGTCATTGTTGTCAATAACAAAGGAACTGACTTTCCCGAAAGAGCGACTCAAGGTTTGTTGGTAAATATTGGAACAATATATTGGACTATCAAACTCAAGCTTCTCACTGATTCCATCTCTGATTCGAGCACGTTGTCGCTCAGTTACTCGGTGCAGTCGAAATGTTCACCATTACTACAACAAACAAGGGGGCTCGGTGTTTGGTCCGGGACAATTATTTTTATCGAATTTCACGCGAATTTCGAGATGGTAACGTGAAGTGGAGGTGTACCAATGGAAAGTGCTCTGCAACGATTGTGACGGACGTAAGTGTTGGACAAATAGTCACGGAAGAAAATGAGCATAATCATGGAAGTAAGTCTGATCGTGTTGTTCAGAGGCACGGTGTCCGAAATGTGTGTAAACGTAAAGCCGATGAAACAATATGCGAACGACCGTCTAAAATTATTCGGCAAACGTTATGTTCAATCGAGAATTCGTTCCTAGTACAACAAGATTTGTCGTCTATCAGAAAAGCTATGTATCGAACAAAACGAAAGTCATTTCCAGTTCATCCAACGAGCCGCTCGGAGGCCTTAGCGCAGTTGTCTGCCGAAATTACTAGCACTAATGCTGATGAAAAATTCGTTCACGTCAATCTTGAAAGCGAAATAGTAGTGCTCACGACAAATCGAAATCTCCGCTTCCTCTGTAGTCAGGATGTTCTTTTAGCTGACGGGACATTCTATGTGAGTCCCAAATTCTTTCCGCAACTGTACACCGTTCACGCATTCGCAAATAACACCTACTACCAGCTGGCTTTCTGTTTTTTGCCGTCGAAGTCAACTGAGTGCTACACGAATTTGTGGAACTTCCTCGTATCTTTGTGCACGGCAGAAGGATTGATACTACTGCCTCGTCAATGTATCTTCGATTTTGAAAAGGCCGCCCACACTGGTTTCTTGAACGTTTTTCCATCGTCTTCAATCAGCTGCTGCCACTTCCATTTCGGCCAGGCGTTGTTCCGAAAAATTCAAAACGTAGGACTCATGGCAGAGTATTTATCTCATACTAGCACTGGACAGTTTCTGCAAATGTTTTTCGGCCTGCCGTATTTACCATCACGTGAAGTGGAGGAGGCTTTTTTGGATGTCCTTCTAACCGTCCCACCAGAACCGAAAATCGGCGCGTTCTTGGAGTACTTGACTGAAACCTATATTGGTCCACGTAGCCTCTTCCCGCCGGTACTGTGGGCGAGTTCCCCTGATACTATGATCCCGAAAACGACAAATGGAACTGAGAATTTTCATCGCCATATAAAGGACCAATTCCACTCTCCTCACCAATCTGTCCATGAAGTGGTTGAAATTCTCCGGCAGTTCCAAGCAGAAACTTATTTGAAAATGAACCCATCTTCCCAGGGGACCCCAAGAAGGAAAGAAGAGAGGAAGAAATGTGAACTTCAAGACATTTGGACCAGCTACTCGCAGTCGAAAATCCGTCGTTTGGAATACTTGAAGAAAGTAGGCATTTTAAAACAAGCTGTTAAACATTGAATAAGGAAATTGATCTGGCAACATTGACAACGGTAATGTAATATGTAACAATGTAATGTAATATATAATATGTAATAATGTAATATGTAGTAAATTAATAAATAATGTACTACACCATGTAACTTTCAGCCGTACAGGCCAAACTCGCTCATTCGGTCCCTCGCTCTTTTGGGTGTGTTTTAGTCGCTCTTTTGGCACCAGCAGTCGCTTTTCTGTCCACCCCCACTCGCTCATTCGTCCACTTTTTTGAGCCCACTCGCTCTTTCGTTCTGCAGCGGCCACTAGTGAGATGGGCTCGAAAACGTGAAGAGCTAGTCAGACTAAGCGGGATGGGACCCTCTGGCGGGAACTCATCTCACTTATGAGTTTTTTCAAGCGGAATCATCCCGCCAGCTTTTTTTGGGTGAGACGAGACCCGCAACGCGTGAAATACGCTGTTATCAGTGTTATCTCAATCGGACAAGTTTATTTCGCGAAAGGGAAAAGGGACTAACTTAGCACCTAATTTTGTATTTACCTATTACAGGTTTTTCCTTTTACGTATTATTTGTTTGTCGGTTAGTATTAGGTCGTTTAGTGAATCTAGTAGGTATATAGTAGTCTTATATACTTATTAAAATGTTTATTTTAAATTTTAAAGTCGAATCCAATCACGCCGCTTCGATGGCACTACTTGGACTCGTCGTTGTTGCCCATATTTTGTCCCGCCCCAACCGAAGGTAAATATGAATTTTAAATTGTATTTGAAATAATTAAAATCACCACATTCAATGGCATTACTAAAGCCGAAGCCCTCACGAGGTAGAAAAATACTATACTTGGTGCGCAAAGTTTATTATGTCGTATTGCGAGGGATGATAAAAACCATGGCTCAATTATTAATGTCTGCTGTGGGCCTCGATGGCAAATAATTCAAGTATTACGTCTGTCACGTTTTCATGTTTTGTTATATTAGACGCAGAAGATATCGTCAGTCAACGATTAAAAGGCCGCTGCTGGTCGGATACAAGGCTCTAGACACTATGTCCCGGTAGGTCAAGGTAGGTAACAAAAATATAGAATTTCGAAATTTTCGTTGGCTCATACAGTTTTCCTTATGATAGATTCAGGTGTCTCTTCCGGCTGTCCAGGTCGTTGACTTGGGCCCTTATTGAAGAAGTACGGCCGTATTTTCCTGTGTCCACGTTGAGTACGGCAATATCGGTGGAAACTAAGGTAATGCTACATCTTTCAAGTTGGATGAGTAGCTACCTACGTTTCAAATTAATTGGTTTTCACCTCGTCTTCTTTCTAGGTTCTTATTGCCCTGAGATTTTTTGCCCAAGGGAGCTACCAGACGTCAGTGGCTCAAGATTTTGAACTGGTAGTCTCCCAAAAATCCGTTAGCAAATGCCTCGATGAGGTAGTGAATGTAATTATCGGGCAGCTTTCGGCTAAATACATTAAATTCCCGTCGCTGGAAGAATTGCCGGTTATTAGAGCACAGTAAGTTTGACGTACCAGTACCTTTGGGTAATGCTCAACTCAGTGTTGGGAAACATATACATATCCATTATTTTTTTAAAATATTAGATTCTACCGACAAAGTGGCATGCACGGGATCGTGGGGTGCATTGATGGTACCCACATCAGCATTGTTGCCCCATTCGGGAAAAAATACCCTGAAAATGTGTATGTCAATCGGAAGAACGAACATTCTATCAATGTTCAACTGGTGAGTGCCGCGTGAAAATTTTAAAAGAAAAGAGCTCCTAAATCATCATATTTGAAACTTTAAACTATCTCTTACAGGATTGTGACGCTAACTGCGTGATAACGAATGTAAACGCAAAATTTCCCGGCTCCACTCACGACGCGTTCGTATGGAAGTCGAGCGCTTTACGGGAGTACATTCGAACGCTCTACCACGAGGGGCATTTCAATTCGTGGCTTCTCGGTAATTTGTGGTGGTGATGGGTGGTGGGTGATGGTGAGTGATGGGGGCGGGTGGAGGTGGTGTGTGGTGGTAGTGAATGGTGGTAGTGGATAGTGGTGGTGGGCGGTGGTGTTGGTGTTAGTGTTGGTGTTGATGTTGGTGTAGAAGGTGAGTGGTGGTGGTGGGTAATGGAAGTGAGTGGTGGTGGTGGGTAATGGAAGTGAGTGGTGGTTGTGGGTGGTGGTGGTGGGTAGTGGGTGATGGTGGTGATGATGATGGGTGGTGGTGGAGGGTGGTAGTGGTGGTTGGTGTTGGTGGTGGTGGTGATGGTGGGTGGTGGTGGTGGTGGTAGGTGCTGGTGGTGGGTGGTGGTGGTGTTGGTGTGGGTGGTGGTGGTGGTAGGTGCTGGTGGTGGTGTTAGTGTTGGTGTTGATGTTGGTGTTGGTGTAGAAGGTGAGTGGTGGTGGTGGGTAATGGAAGTGAGTGGTGGTGGTGGGTAGTGGGTGATGGTGGTGGTGGAGGGTGGTAGTGGTGGTTGGTGTTGGTGGTGGTGGTGGAGGGTGGTAGTGGTGGTTGGTGTTGGTGGTGGTGGGTGGTGGTGGTGGTGACTAGTATATCTTCGTCAAGAATCTACAGGAAAACTAGCCGACAAGTACAGAGGACCGCTCGTGATCACCCACGCACTTCCAGGAGACGCGTACAGGGTGATGTCAATCATAAATTACAGAGGCCAATGTTATTGCACGACAGCACATGTCTCTGTTCTTAAACCATTCGGAGGAGACGTAGAAGATGATGAATCCATTCCACCCGACGTCAATGGCGAGACTACCGACTCTCCGGAGACGAGCGAACATTTAACTGAGCGATATCATCGGTTACTCGCTGACTATAATGACCCTCAGACAAATCAAGAGGACAATCCATCACAAGAAGATCCTCAGAGAGTCGAACGCAGCCTCGAACACGAAGAAGATACCGTGCTCAAAGAAGACGCTTTCAAACATCGACCCACTCGCAACCGCTCAATGCCAATCAAATTCAAGAATTATCACCTTTATTGACGAACAGACATACGAGCTGGCAACGAATGTTTAATATGAAGCCGATGATGAATCGAGGACGATTCCAAGTCGGAAGGCCGAGAAGTGTTGGAATACGCACCTGCCCTTCATTTTAAATCCCCTTTCCCATCCCAATTATTATTGTTTTCCCCTCTCCTTTTTTTTCCATATGAATTGAGTTAGTCGTGATTTTGGTTTTGATTGAAAAAAAATATAAAAATTTAGTGAAAAGAGTTTTCTTCAAGTTTCTAATAGGCAGGAACTAAGTGCTTCAGCGAAGAGGAAAGCTATTGATGATATTTGCGATAGACCGTCAAAAATTCT
>JAWNBC010000027.1:0-13000 GCA_038030265.1 Corythucha ciliata
GGGAGATACCAGGGGCGTATTCTCTGGTATAGCGGGTTGAGCGCCGCTATACCAACGATTTTGAAGAATTTTAATTTTTATTTCATAGTCGGAGAATTGTGTTTTATCCTTCATAAAATGTTTAAATAAGAACGGTTTTTTGAATTTTTTTCGTTTTTGAGCTGAAATTGCCTGTAGAAATGATATTTTACTATTTCTACTCTCAACTTAGCTACATAATGTACCCCAATGATGGGCATGAGCCTGTGGCGGGCGGGGAACTGTTTGTTGTAGCGTGAGTGAGGGGGTTGAGCGCAGGGGAATTGCCAGTTTTTCAGATGGACTGGAGGGTCGAGGGGATGAAGGATGTGAAGGTCGGGGAGGCGCGTTGGTTTATGTGAAAGGATAGCGCTGGATTTCTGCGGTCAACTTGCAACTTCCCTTGCCTTCCGTTGGGCTATTCCCTTCACAGCTTCGCTCCAAACCACGTGATCCCCGTTACCTTCCCGTTTGTCAGTTTATCCTTCTGATTCAGCCGGCCTGTAGTTTACACCAGTATAAATAAATTAATATTTTTGTATTTAAAACTATTTTTGTGTTCGTGTCATCTATTTTTAAAGGCAATGGAGTGCCATTGTGTCACTTTTTGTATTTATCGCAAAAGTTTTTTCACGCGTACTTTCGAAGAAAATGGGTAGTTGAGTCCAGCGGTCGTTCCGAATCTGAGCTTCCGACTCTGACTACATCCGTGAAAGAGCGAAACCGTGAGTACACCAGGCATTTTAAAAGGGAAAATTACGACCGTTACAAATGGTTGTCAAGGTGCCGTTCCAAGGGGGAACTATTTTGTTTTCCGTGCCTCCTTTTCGCCGTCTTTCCCGTCCCTTGGGTTTTCAAATTCACTAGCCCTCACCCTCACTCACTCTGCCCAAAACCACCAAAATTTTGTCAGGCCCACGTTAAGGCGTCATTTGACCTCTTCCAATTCGGCAAAACGTCCAGAATAAATCTGTTGCTGGACCAACAAAAAGCCCACTCGATTTCATTACATAATGAAAACTTTAGAAAAATAGGGAAGTGATCGTTCGGCTCATTGCCGCTATAATATGCTACTTGGCCAAACAGGAACAGGAATTGCTCTCAAAACGTGTTGAGCATGCAAGCCGGATTTTTGAAGTTTCAAATTTTTTAAACATTTTTGTATCCGCTGGGAGATACATGATCAGTCAACAACTTGTCCACGTTAAACAGTTTCAACAACTATTTGCTTACGACTAAATTTGGAGCTTTCCATTCACATTCTTCCAAGTTGTACTTAAAAGCACAAATCATTGTTGGGGGGGGGGGGGTGCGGTAAACCAACAATTGGACCCACGCTACGCTACTGGGAGATACAACCCTTTGCAAACGTGTAGTCAGATAATATTTCCTAAGTTTTAAAATTTCATTAAAATATAAAATTATTCTTCGCATCGAATCCGAATGGCGGGAATGGGCAAGGGAAGGATAAAAGATGAGATGTAGGTATTCGATGTGTCCAGACCGTTTTCAAAGCGTTTTCGAGCTGCGCTACAACGAGCGTACATCCAAAAAGGCTTAAATATAATTCACTGCAGATGAGCCTGCAGTGGACGATGTCACCTTCAATTTGAGTCTTTGGGATTTACGCTCGTTGTCGCGCGTTGTAGCGCCGCTCGAAAACGCTTCCAGTAGACGACCGATCTAGAACATCCAACCACAAATAAGTTCCAACCCCAGCAAAGCTTTTCAATAATAATAATAATAATAATAATAGCACGGCTAATAGCTCCAAATGCTGATGCCTTTAAAAAAAAAAAATAATAATAATAATAATAATAATAGTAGTAATAGTAATATTAATAGTAACTTATTGCCAGCATAAAATGACACTTCTGAAGTCAACGTCACATAATATTTTATAAGATCAGGCCTCCAGGAAACGAACGAACTCGTCCACGGGGTACGAAGCTAAGAAAAATGGTTGTCATTTTTGCATCAGAGTACATTTTGGGTGTGATGGCATCCATTCTAAATGACATTTTTTGAGACTGCTCACTTTGGGAGAAATGTATGATAGAAGTAACGAGTAAACGTTGTATAGTAGTTTTACCCAAAAAGTTTGATGCTTAGAACAAATAGGATGTTCAACAAATACTGTCTTTAGCATGTTTTCGTAAGTCAGGTTTATCTACGAAATTGTACCTGACTGAACGCGGGAGCTCACTACCTCAAGCTTCAACATCACAATGTTTTCGTAAGTTTACAATGCATCCATTGTGTAAGATGGGTGGAAGCAGAGATGCCAAAGGCAAGTTGCATTTGACTTCGACTCGATCGAAGAAACGGAAAATGCGACTTGCCCGTGATAGCTTGCGCCTGGAACGTGCGCAAATTACGTCACAAAGAGGTCTGAATGCCTTTGTTTCGTAGTCATAGATGTACAAGTCAACTTGTACATCTATGCTTTGTCGAACTTTGGCATTAATATCGGATATTTTTTTTAAGAAGCACAAGGAATTTCCGCCGTTCGGTGTGACGAAATGGAGATTAGTGGTAAGTGTTTTATTCGACACTCAACTCCAACGATTTCTTGATTGAATAATTTTTCCCGTTAGAGCCCCAAACAGTTGAACACAGCTTATCATGACGTCACATAACCGTTAACGTTAACCGTCAGACGGTTATGCAATAACTCACTAATGTCTTATTTAACGTGTTTCAAACTCGGAACGGTTATCCTGTCGTAGATACAACTCCAATAGAAATGGAGCACGAATCCTCCTCCGTTGAGAAAGAAAAAGTCACGATTTCAGGGCGCCGAACCGTGAGCTTGCAGAACCTTCTAACTCAACTAGCCGATATTGACGGTCATGGCCTCATGTCGTGTGGTATCAAACACATGGAAATTATGCGTGAAACTCGAAAAGGCTTGAAAAGCATATTAAGTCTGAGATGCAAGTGTGTACGAGAATTATGCATTTGCATGCATGCACAATTTTTAGGTAAACCTGTTCATTTCTAAGGATGTGCCACCATGAAACGACTCTTCATACCGACAAGTCCGCTAGTGTTGGAAACGGAAAAATGGACGTCAATCTTGCCATAACATCTGGCATGATCGCAACAGGCGTGGGGTACAGCAACATAGAGGAAATCCTTGCAGCTGTGGACACTCCCTTTCTTTCCCACACAACATTTAAAAAGTGAGAAGGAACAATTCAATCGGGTAATTGTTCCATTTCTATTCATGAGTGGCCTCTGTTCGTTTATCCCATTTTTTTATTGAGCATAGCCATATTTGGTCCAGCAGTCAGGTAAAAATTGGGGGGGGGGGAAGGGTACCTGGGCAGAATACTAAATTTGATGCAATTTTTGGGTATAAGTACGATTTTCTCACCTAAATTTCCTTGTGGAAACTAGGTGACCAAAAAAATTGCATTTCCTCCTCTATCTTGCTACCGCCATGAGTTATTAACATATTTAACGAATATTCGTATGTCTCGAAGCGAATAAATCGCGTGTTTTTGCTGAATTTTCCCAAATACCGTGCCGAGCAGTTTGGCGAACACCGAATATTCGGTATTCGGCGAATACCGCATGTGTGGAGCCGGCTTAACACGATTAATTCGATTAGTCGTTCCCTCTTATTTTGCATGTGTTGAAAACAAAACCTCATCAAATGCAGACCAAGTGCTCATCAACTTTTGAGTTTTACAACGGGGCCATTGTTCGGACCAATATCAGGGTGCAGCCCTCGGCTAGAGAACCTTTAAACCAGGTATGCTTGGCCGCCATATTGTGCTCTTCTGTCAAGAAAAGATAGTGTGTACTGTTCACGTTTAATGGTATTGTTTAGCTAGTAAACTAGCACTTTATTGTATATTAATTTGGAATTAGTTCTTCTGATCGTCTGAGAGGCCACAGTTAGGCATTATTTCACCAAATGATATTAATTTAGGTAAAGAATAAGCGCGTGTAAAGTGATTTTTCGTCTATCTCGTTTAAGACCAGTGTTCGTGTTCGGTGTTCCTGAGTGCTCCCAGAGGCCTTTTCATCATTTTAAAATTCCTAAAAACGCTTATAACGGTTTTATATATGCGTCAAGTGTATGACGACTTTAACAGTGACGGTCTAATCCACAATAGGGTTTTCCTTCAACAAGCGTCCGGAGTCTTCTCAACGGTTATGTCGAACTTGGAAGGTTCCCGTAAGGTTATCCGCACCACTGGTCGTAAAAAAAAAAAACAAAATGGGGTAAGAGGCCTCGGTCAGGGTCAGCCTTATACCAACCGGTCAGGATCGAATCACTGAAGGGCCGGAAAGGTTCCCAATAGGCTTTGCCCGTTGATGCCTTGGTAGGGTGTGACGTCACGAACGGTCAAGAGTCGTCTCAATTGACCGCTGGACGTTTCCCGTACGGCGTGATTTTTAATGAGCGATCCTTCGCTTCGGGAAGACTGCGTCGTCGCTGTTGTACTTCCGGATCGTCGTGGATTCTGGAGTTCCCAGTCGTTGAAGCCGCTGGAGGGTCGTACTGTTTCCCAGTCGAGTGGTCCAATTGCAGGCTGAAGATCTGGTCCAGGTTGCTGGGGTGTTTCCCGTTTGAATTCTCGACACGAAGTGATTTTTGGAGTGCCGGCGCTCGGGTTATATAGTCGTTGGGTGGTTTCCGCCCACTCCCACCCGCTCGGGTGGCTCAGTGGGTTGACCGTTGGGTGGTGGGTGGTTCCCTTTCCGACTTGTCCCCCACTTGGAGGGCTCCTTTTTTTTGCCTGTTCTAAAAAACATCCGGCATGTTTACTTGCATGGTGAAAAAAACATATGATCCCCAGCAGTGACCAGATGTTTTTTAGAACAGGCAGGCCATCATGCTTCAAAAAAATGCATCGTGTGCACCGAGCTTTACTCTGTTTGAATGAATAGGACCAACTGATTTTTGATTTTTTTTGAAATCGGACCGGCAGGATAACCTTCCAAGCTCTACTCCGTTGAGAAGACTCCGGACGCTTGTTGAAGTGGAAACCCTATTGTGGACCTGACCGCCGATAGGCATCCGTGCCAGACCGTAGAGAAGACTCCGGTTATTCTTTTTATTCATTCCCTTAACCTCGGTGGAGCAGGAATAGATACTACAGGGCTTAGCGACACTTGTGTCTGCCCCAGAATTCATCGAGCAAGACCGATCCTGTCCGAACCTTTCCCTGTCCTTGCCGAACCCGGCGAAGAAGACACTACGGACAGCACCAGAGGACGCTAACGGAGCGTTAGCTCGACAAGAGGATCTGCAACAGCGCGAAGGGACGCTACCAGACCGACAGTCGCGAGTTCCACGCACCGGAACGACCAGAAACCATTAACGAAAAGAATTGTTATTATTTTTCCGAATCAAAAGTTGTAAATCAGTTGTATTATATTGAGAATATATTGGGGTCTGTTACCCAAAGCAAACAACAGGTGGCGACCGTTAATTTCTTGCATCTTCAACCCTCATCTTCGGGTCGTCCGAACGACCCCCATTAAGCCACACCGCGTCAGTATCTGTCGCATCCACTTGGCGAAATTGTCCACTTCATGAAATGCATGTCCGTTTCACGAAGTGGAAGTATATTAGAGCATCACACTCTAACTCTTTAATAAGGCTTTCCGGGCTCATAATTGACCCTGATTATCCCCAGTTTGGTGCTAGCCCAGATGGCATTGTGGAGTGTGATTTTTGCAGAAAGGGGTGCCTCGAGGTTAAATGTCCCTTTTGTGCTAGAGATGGCAACCTCATAGAGATTTTGTCTCTGAAAAATTCATTTTTATCCAGCACAAAAGTGGATGGGGTTAATAAATACTCTCTGTCTCACGAACACGCATACCATTACCAAGTTCAGATGTAGATGGCTCTGAGTGGAACCGAATATTGCGATTTCTTTGCGTGGTGCAATGAATCTTATTTTCATGAAAGGATTTTATTTAATAGTACTTTCTGGAAAGAAAGTATGGAAAAAGCATTACTATTCCACGAACGTGTACTTTTTCCTGAAATGTTCGCCAAATATTTCACTTCTCTTAACTAACTTACGTGTTCGTGGAGACAGACCAAAATAATTGAGGTTAGGGGACGTCCGTAATTCTGAATAGAAGAACAATGTGAAGTTGTCTGAAAAGAAAAGAAATGTGAGTTGGCGGGCAAGACAATTTTTGTCAGTAAATACTCAATTTTTTAAATTTTGATTTGTAAGTATTTTACGTTAATACATCATTAGCTTTTAAGAGTAAACATAATGTTGTTTGTAAATATTGTGAACATAATAAATACTTCGTAATAGTCGTATGTTTCACTTGTACATAAATTGTTACGTTAGTGTTAGTATTATTAGTATTATTATTAGTATTACTAGTATTATTAGTGTTAGTATTATGTTAGTATTATTACGTTTAAATTGGCATTTATACAAACAGCCGGTTCATAAAATTTCTAATGTACAATATATGTATAAGTACAATATAATTTGATTCACTTTTTTGATCTCCATTAAAGTTATTGAGTCAATAAACTGAGAAACACATTTAATAAGCTCTATTCGTGATTAAAAGTCGCAAAAATGAAAAAAAAATGCAAGATTGGAAAAATACACTGAACTTAAAAAAAGATGATGGAAAATTGGATGAAAGATTGGAAAATTTACAAAAACCAAACAAAGCACTGGCTGGTAATTATTTATTTATCGGGTATAATTGTCGGTGAGAGGTTGACTAGCGCGCAACAAACTGTTACAATTTCATTTAAAATGGGCTGTTTATTCCTTGTTTTTCTGACTAAGATCATGGCGCACTTATCGGTAAGAATACTAAATTTCCGTTTCAGTGAACCAATCGTCCTTTCGATGAGAATGCGCACGTTGAATAGTTTTCTCCCGCTCTCCGCGTCGCGGGGACTCCATTGTTTTATCCCTCGAGAGAAAGGGGGTACGTATACTTTGCCATCGCTTATCAAAAAGCCTCTGTCGGCCAGTACCAAGGACTGTATACAAGAAAGTCCGCTTACGTGCGTCGAATGGCGAGGGACGAAGGGGTTGTGACGTAGCTCAGGACCCTCGTGTTTACTTCTAACGTATATTTAACCAATCACTGAATGTTTTCAAGGGTGATATGCCGGGCCAAAGGTGTCCCGTGGCTTTCTGCAACAATAGCTTGATAAAGGCTGAGATCGAGTAACCAAACGCCCCCCCCCCCCTCGATCTCGGTAAGTGTGAAAAACACTACGCTAAACCACATATCCACCCCCAGAGACCAATGGGAAAGGGAACCACCCGCAACACGCCGGCGCATGGAAGGACCGCCCGTACCCTACTCCCAGAGAAACCACGTGAGTGACAGTGGGTGGAGCCTCCCAACGGGCTACATAAGCCGTGCGGAGACCGAGAGATATTCATTCGGAAGGCCGCAGCCGGAGAAAAGCCAACCCGGACGAGGACCAGCCGAACAAGCGGGAAGCGAAAAGGACGCTAACTGGAGCAGCAGTTGAACTCCGAGAAGGGACAATCGGACCTAGGACCACCCCAGAGGATCTATGGACACCGCTAACTACCAACCAGAAGGAATCCCAGCAAAACCCGTCACCCCCTCGGTTGCATCTCCCCCTTGTGGGTTGACGAACACCGAGGACCGGCCGAGAAAGAGGGAAGCAAAATGGACGCTAACTGGACCAGGAGTGGATCTCCGAAAAGGGACAGCGACAGCCGGACCCAGGACCACCCCAGAGGACCTACCTACGGACAGCGCGAGGGGCGCTAACCTCCACCCGGAAGGACTCCCAGCCAGACCCATCGTACCCCCGGTTGCTTCTCCCCCTTGTTGGTTGACGAACACCGAGGAGTCCCCAGCCAACCTCCTTCTACCCCCTGTTGCTTCTCCCCCCAGCGGGTTGACGAACACCGACCTAACCTCCATCTGGAGCGAGCGCAAGGGCGCTAACCGAACTTCAGCCCAGAGGACCCACAGGCAGCGTCGAGGGACGCTCATTGACGACCCAGAGGATCTGTGGCAAGCGCAAGGGCGCTAACCGGTCACCCACTCCGAAGATCTAGGACAAGCGCAAGGGCCCTAACCGAATTTCAACCCAGAGGACCTGTGGCGAGCGCAAGGGCGCTAATTAGCCACCAACCCCGAGGCCCTGGGACAAGCGCAAGGGCGCTAACCAACTTTCGACCCAGAGGACCCGCAGGCAGCGTCGAGGGACGCTCACTGACGACCCAGAGAACGTGTGGCAAGCGCAAGGGCGCTAACCCACCACCGAAAGAGGCACGCCTACCGCCGAAGGAGCTCGCGCCCAGAAGTACGACCGACCTCCCCAGAGCGAACGCCTTTTTTCCAGAAAGACTACTTATTTTCCACGTTGTACATATATTGTAAATATCATGAAATATATTGGGGCCTGTTACCCAAAAGACAACAAAAGGTGGCGACCGTGACTTCTTCCTCCAGGCCCTCAATCTTCGGACAGCCTAATTAAGCTACACGGCGTCAAGGCTAGAAAGGAAGAAAAAAGTATTTTTTTCCACCACTTTCCTGAGGATGAGCAACGGAAGGAGTGGATTGTTAAATGCCGAAGGGCCGACAATTCGTTTAATCCGAATAATGCTTACATTTGTTCGGAACACTTTTTGGCGAGCGATTTCGAGCGTATTTGCAGAGTGAGCTTCTTAGCACAACGTCACGAAAGATACTGAAGCGCACAGGTAAATCAAGTAGTGTTGGGTATTTATGATATTGAGTCATATGCATTTTTTCAAATAAATTAGTTAATGTTTTGCGTTCCAATTCGATTGTCTTATTGAGAGCGTACTTTACTACAATTGGCTACGAGGATGTCTAAGGCAAAAAGAAGGTCAGCACCGAAGAGAGACGAATCGCCAGCTGCGTATGTTCCGCAACCGGCTGCGACAGTCGTATATCGGTCGCTAAATGTTGGCAGAATACCCGAATTTAGCGTGGGCACGGACAATTGGACGGTGTATGAGGAAAGACTGAATGAGTACTTCGTGGCTAACGCCGTAGAAGAAGAAAGGAAAGTTTCTGTTCTAATAACGTTGATGGGAACAGAAGCGTATGAGTATTTGAGAAATTTATGTGATCCGGATCTTCCCTCGCATAAGACTTACTATGAAGTATGTGAAATAATGTCACGACAGTTTTCAATAACGGTCTCTGTTTTTTAGGAAGAGAATAGAGTTTTATCAGCTTTCACAGCAAAAAGATGAGTCTGTTGCAGAATGGTTTTCACGGATCAAGAAAGGAGCGGTTGATTGTCAATTCGGAAATTTATTGGAAGATTTTCTAAAGGACAGGTTTGTTTGTGGTATGCTTCAAGGCTCAGTTTTAGACAGATTGTGCGAGGAAAGTCCGAAAGAAAAGTCATTGTTACAATTGTATGAGAAGGCGTGATAAAAAGAAGCCAGTGAAAAAAGTCGTTTGTTGCCGAAGTTCGTGGCATCGGACGTACTTGTAGCTACTCCGAATCGAAAACCAGCTCAATATTCGCGGAATGACAAACTGGCCTACGAACGGAGTACTCTCAAATGTTGTCACTTTGGTAAAGGTAACCATACTGCTTCTGATTGTCGCTACCGTAGCTATAGATGTAATAAATGTAAAAAGATGGGGCATCTGGCTGCTGTCTGCTCTCACGTTAATAGTTATAGTGTGGACCAGGAACAAGGAGAAGGTGTCAACTTGGTCGATATGTTTTCGTTGGACAAATTTCCAGTCATTGGTCCCATCAAAACAAAGGTTTTGATTAATGGAGTTTCTTTCGAAATGGAGATCGATACGGGAGCTGGAGTTACGATTTTTCCTTTTAGAATTTTTAAGCAAAAGTTGTCGGCTCTTTCTTTGAGTGATTCTTCCATAAGATTAAGAAGTTTTTCGGGGGAAATAGTGAAACCAGTTGGGGAAGTATCTGTGGACGTGGAATGAAATGGAAAGCGTAGAAATTGTCGGTAGTATGTTGTTCCCAAAGGTTCAAAAATGCTTCTGGGTAGAGATTGGCTAGCGGCTTTCGATCAGAAAATTCTGGGAGTTGAAGAGGTTTCGACAGGGATGGAAAATACTATGTCGGTCAGAAGGTTATCTACTTTATTGGACCAGTTTGAAGATCTGTTCAAGGAAGGAGTAGGGTGTTACAAGTATGAAAAAATTAACCTAAAAGTTTCAAAGGACGTTAAACCTCGTTTTATTAAGCCTCGACAAATACCTTTCGCTTTTAAGGAGTTAGTCGATCAGGAATTGAATCGTTTGGAAAGCTGAGGATATATTGAAAAGGTAAATTATAGTTCGTGGGGTACGCCGTTAGTTCCGATTTTGAAAGCAGACGGGAAGACTTTAAGGTTGTGTGCCAATTACAAAATTACAGTTAACCTGTATCTTGAGGATGTACAGTACCCCCTACCCCATATTGAGGACCTCTGGTACGACCTTCAAGGTGGCAAACAATTCACAAAGTTGGATTTTTGTCAGGCATACAATCAGTTGGAACTTGAGGATGATAGCAAGTTACTTCTGGCTTGGTCTACGCATCGAGGGGTGTACAAGGTGAACAGGCTGCCGTTTGGGACTAAGCCAGCCGTCGCGATTTTTCAAAAAATTGTCGAAAAGGTCATTCATGGGATTCCAGGAGTTCGTAATTTTTTGGACGTAACCGGGTCGACGGAAGAATTACATTCAGATAATTTAAAAGCTGTGTTCGAAAACTCAGAGATGGTGGTTTCCGTCTCAATCTCGAAAAGTGTAAATTCTTTCAGGACGAAATTACCTATTTAGGGCATAAAATTAATAAGGGTGGTATTTCAAAAGACGGTTCAAAAATGAATTCTGTAAGATTAATGGTCAGTCCTAAAAATGTCAGTGAACTGAGGGCGTTCGCAGGTCTCGTTAACTTTTACGGACGTTTCGTAAAAAATTTAGCGGAAATTATGCACCCTTTGTATAGTCTTCTTCGAAAAGGGGTGAAATTCAAAAGTAAGCATCCCGAACTAGGAAGCTACACCAAGAATAGTGATCAGGTTGATCGAAATCACACTTACTCGATGCCAGCTTCTTGGCTAACATTTGTATCATACGGAGGGTTTACAGAGCCATCACCAGAATGGCTTAGCGAGGTTTAAAAGATGGATAGGATTTTTTTGAAGTAGAATAAAAAGATGTCAATTTCGAAGTCGAAAAAACTGACCTGAAAGCTAGCAAATATAGTTTTAAGAGAAAAAAATGTAAATAGAGACAGGGAAGTTGTCGAGGCGTTTTTTAGACAAAGAATTTTTGTACGCATTTAATACATTAACAAAATCAAGTCGTGCAGCCTGAAAAGAAAAATGGCAATGTCTCGAAAGACAAACAAGAAAATGAAAAAAATAGTAAAATAATTTTTGTCACAAATTTTTGACTGTTGAAGGGAGGGGGGCGAATACAATTATTGTACCTCTATGCTTTCTCCAGAGAAACTGAAATTTTACTATGTATTAAAACGAGAAAAGCTTGGTGGTGAAAAAAAGGGTTTTTTGTTATTTTTTTGTAGTAAGAAGGTACCTACGTAATTACATTAAAACAAAAAAATGAAAAACAAAAAACAAAAAAAAAACTATACAGTTTCATTCTTTTCAGCAGCATAAAAATGAAGTATAAGTTCCCTATTTTTTACCTTTGTCAGTCATCAAATCACAGCATGAACCATATTGGCATGACTCTTTTATACGCGTGATTGTTTATCGCAGCAATTCCAAAGGATTATTTTTCACTTGTGTTTGTGCAGATGTTACTATTGTCCGACGTCAAACTGCGAGATTTGTTTAAATTTGGCGCCCTTATTAATATGGTCGAAATCGGTTTGCCAGTCCTTGATACATCTAATTTTTGCCTGTGGTAGTGTGTCCATAATAGTATATTGTACACCGAGGCATAAAAGGCGTACTTTTCCGGGCCGAGAAAAAAGTGGCCAGCCGAGACTGACCATTTTTCGAGGCCCAGAATACGCATTTCTGCCGAGGCGTACACAAGATTTTTTATCCTACGCAGGAAGGGGAAAAAATTAATAAATTAGTATTGAGTTTAAAACTGGAAGGTGGAATACAAAGAAAACGTTTGCCCATCTGTACTTGACGAAATACAATATAAAAGTGCATCTAAACAAACGACAACGCCTCAGTGAGTGGGAACGACGTCGGTCGCTGTGGAGGAGTGTAGAGAGGAGCGTTGCGTGGCGACGAGAAAAACCCCTGCAGGAATAGGAAACAAAATACCATAGCTATCCGAAGCGCATCTTGGTGACAAATTTTGGCAAAAATTTTCATGCCTAGACATGAAAATCGTATTTTCATGACAGTTGCGAGTCATGAAAGGACGAGTTTTCACATCGAGCAGGATAAAAAAGTTATTTTGTATTCCCTAGGTGTACCTGATGAACAGGCAGTTTTAGCCAACCGAAACGCCTCCTCATTACCGGGAATCATTGAATGCCCTTTAACCCAGACCAATTTGATTTGCTTATTTTTTGAAATTAGTTCGTTTGCTAGACTTAGGGCTTCCATAAACAAATGAGAGGTTATAGCACTCAACGAGATGCGATAATGCTCCTGCAGTCAGTTAAAGAAGAGCGTGAACGCTGGTTGCACGCCGTGCAAGATGAACTATCGCCGATCAGAGAGAAAGGGACGTGGAATGAAGTCGAGTTACCACATGGAAAGAAGCCTTTATCTTCAAAATGGGTATTCAAAAAGAAATTCGATGCTATGGGAAACATAACAAAATACAAAGCACGTCTAGTTGCGAAAGGCTTCACTCAAAAATTCGGGGAGGATTATGACATGACTTTTGCTCCAGTTATGAAGCAAAGTACTTTCAGAATTTTGTTGAGTTTCGCCGCTAACCGTAAAATGTTTATTCATCAATACGACGTTAAAACGGCCTTTCTTAACGGCGATCTTCGCGAAAATATTTATATGAAAATTCCTGAAGGATTCAT
>JAWNBC010000028.1:0-12978 GCA_038030265.1 Corythucha ciliata
CGAGAACACATGAGACGCCCAGCAGACTCAAACTGTAAGTTATCGCTGTATAATCAGGCAAGGTATAGAAGCTGGGTTAAAATCGCTATTTGGGTAATTCGAAATACGCACAACGCGTTTTGGGTGAAATCGGAAGACCCACGACGCGAAATAGACTCACCCTAAACTTTATTTCGGCTATTGAGTAAGACGAATTACGCAGAACGCGTTATGGGTATTTCATTCTGCCCACTGGGCGAATAAAACTATTCACGACGCGTTGTGAGCATTTGGCACTGCCCATAACGCGTTGTGGGTAAATTTTTCGGGCAATGGGCGAATTCGGCCATTGCGAATAACTTGTACATATATCGACGAATGGGCAAAGAAGTGGGAATTCACATACCTAAAAAACTATGAAGAGACGAAATTGATTACTCACATAACGTACCGACTTCGGACAACGTTCGCTGTCTACGTTTCAACCTTGGCAATCGCCTACCGTTCTCCCTTCGCACATTGAGTGCGAGACACACCACCACATTGAGTGGTGAGACACACATTGACTTTCTCTCACCAACTTCCGAGTACAGGTATTCGACAGGTATTTGAAAGGCGCATCCTCTATACTCTAATCTAAATCGATAAAAATATAAACTAATAGTGAACAACTTGGTAAAATTGAAAGAAGATTTAATTCCAACTGGACAACAAGTAAAAGGCAACACTAACAGCATTACTTCAGTGTTAAGCAGGTTAGTGCATAGTCACTCTCATTTGGCGACGAAAATTGCCATTCTCTTTTGCCAGTTCTACTCTTCCAGTAGTGCTCTTTCGTAAGACCAGAGATACAGACGTTCCCAAATTAATTTACGGTCAATTTTAAGGCAAATTTGCCCCCTCATGCTCAGTTTAGTCTGAAATTCAGGACGAAATAAGCACCTTATTAGGTGGTCGGGCAAAATAAGTGACGCCCATAGTCCCAATTTCGGGTTTCAAGCCAAAGCAATGAAATTTTGGTTTTATCAAGTCACACTCGCCGACGCCCGTGGATCTTAGGAGGGGTGGGGAGAGGTTATAGGGACTTAGGCCCGTATGCTAAGTCGTTCCTCGACTCCAACCTTCGTCGCAAACTGCAGAATCACATTTTATTTTATAATTTTTCCAGTTTGCGAGGGAGCTTTGAGGTTGAGGAAAATTCGAGGAACGAATTGGCAGTTGGCATACGGGCCTTAGCCTTCCTAATTGTTCGAATTAGCCCCTTCTCCTCCCATTTAATCATTCTGAAGCCCATCTTTGTTGGCCAGGTCAAGGGGTGAACCCTTTCTAGTGGAACTGGTTTCTAACGACCCAATTCCGTGAAATTGTGAGTAGGATAAAAAGACTGGTTCTGTCCTCACTTTTCGGGAGCAGTGCCCCCCCCCCCCCTGGAGTTTTTCTTTGATGAAATGAGAGTAGGTCAAGGCAGGGGCGTAGCCAGCCCATGATCAAGGGGTAAGCAGCCAGCCGCAGGCACACGGATTCAGAGTTGGGGGGGGGGGGTATTGAGAAAAAATGCTCGTTCGTGGATGAAATCCATGAAAAGGAAATTTTCCGGCTAGTACTGAGCGAAAACACACATTCACGGCTAGAATTGAGAAATAGCGCAGATTCACGTTGAACATGAGAAGTAAATCTGCTCATTGTTCGCGGTTGAAATTGAGAAAACACGCCAATTTGCTGTTTCACGATCCAAAGTCCAGGCCGAAATTAAGAAAATGCGCTAACTCACGGTTTACAGTGCTCTTTTCACGGCTAAAATTGACAAAATAAATTGCGCGTTCAATGTAGAATTAAGGAAAATCGCTCATTCACGGCTAAAATTGAGAAATGGAGATCATTCACGCAGGTGAAATTGAGAGAAGGCACCAGTTCGTGGTTTCTCAAAACAACATCTCGGTGAACACTGCGAAAAAGTGATAATTGACTGTTTTTATACATTTACATAGCAAGTTTGCGGGTACAATCGAGAAAGAGGGCGACTTAGCGCACACATTTTTGAAAAAGTTCTTATTTTCGGCTAAAATTAAGGCACATTGAGGAAAACATCTATTTTAAGGTTTGCGATGCAACGTCCGGATCAAAATTAATGAAATTCGTTAACATGAGTATTATGTGGACCTTTTCGCTGCTGAAATTTGAAGGGGGGAATTGCACAAGGCAGAATTGAGATTAAAGCACGAATTTGCGGCTAAAATTGAGGGGAAATGAATTGGCAAAATTGTCACAGTTCATAGTGTAATTGTCGTGGCTAAATTTGAGAAACAGCGTTCATTCACAGGTTACATTGAGGAAACTGTTCTTTTGCGGCTGAAATTGACAGAACGCACCTATTCGTGGTTTATAGGCGATGCCCAGTGCTGGCTGTAATTAGAATAGTAAATCAAAAATGCGTTATTTCACGGTTTTTTGAGACCTTTTTACGGTTAAAATGAAGAAAATAGGCTATAGTTCGAGGTAGAATTGAGAAAAAGCACTCAGTTTCACCTAACATTTTCGGGAGCAGTGCTCCCCCCCCCCTCATTGAGTTTTTCTTTGATGAAGTGAGAGTAGTTAGGGTTGGGTAGGAGGGGGTAATATCGGGTTGATTGGGTAGCGTGGTAAGCGGGGGGTGGGGATAGACTGGTTGTGTCTTCACCCCCCCCCCCCGACCACATAATTTTTTTCTTTGTTTATGGAAAGTATGTGACGGTCTGTGAGGGGGGGGGGAGATTTGTACTCAGATTGACGCTCCCCGTCCCCCTCATCATCAGCAAAAGGTGCTGGGAGAAGAGACAGTTTCATATAGGAAAGAAACGGGGGTTGCGATGCTTTTAACGAACAGGTTTCAACGACTCCCACTCCTCTCCAATATTTCCAAACAATCGATTTTAGCCGAATGCTTTCCACGATTGGTATGAAATTATTAGCAAACAATTTTTCTAGTTAGTATTTGATGATCGTTGGAAGTGTTAACATGGATACATCCAAGGTGTTTAGTGTTTCCCAGCTCTACGGAAGAAGGATTAAGCCAACTGACGAAAGATTCTGAATTTTGTTGCTACTGGAAAATTTAGAAAATAATAATTTGATATCTAATGTTGGTAATATTTTTTAATTTTTGTAACCAAGGGGAGTATTTAGAAGGTGGCAATGTGATTGTAAATAACGATAAAACAGACGGAATTGATTGTTTAACCTGGCTAACTTCTAACGCTAGAGTAAAGATTTATAACAAATTCGTCTGTCAGTTAACGAGTCCAGGAGTCGGTAAACAGCTAGGAAACCATGTAATCGATTTTATAAACTGTCCAGATGTAAGGTTAAAAGAAACATTTTCGTCTCCATTAGCAATAGAGCATGGCATTTCTAGGTTAGAAGCCACAATTTACAACTATAGTTATGGAAAACAGTGTAGCGCAACCTATAATCCCCTAGAAGATTGCATCAATTTGCTAGAACAAAGTAAGTTGTATTTCCAGAAAGCACCGATATATTCGGTTTCTCTAGCTAAAATGTGGAGAAAAATCTCGGATACTGTACAGAACAGCTGTTGTCTAGTTTTTAATAATTTATTGCAATTTGTGTATTGGGGGAATGCTACTACAAAAAAGTTAACTGGAATACAGATAAAATTACCGAATCAACAAGTCTCCAGGAAGAAAATTATAAATTACGCCCTATCAGCATTTAGTTTTAACTGCTTACCTGTAAATTACATAGAAGTCGTGGAAGATGTCGAAAACGTAGATAATGTTCGAATAATACAAAAATGCTACATTAAAGCTGGGGAGAGCTATTTTTCTAGGTCTAGAACGATGTTTTCCACTATACCAGAGTCTATAAACATCGAGGAAACAGGACTGGTTGCTACTTGTAACATAATTCCACGTGTTTTAAGGAAACAAACGAATACCACCAACAAACTATCGCCATATGCCGCTGTCGTTAGTATACATGAAGCCCCGTCTACATAAGGCGCAAGGACGCCGCCGCAGGACGCAACGCAGAACGCAGGAAGCAACGCGAATTTCAGCCAACTCTCGCGTCCACGGTTGCGTTCGGCCAATCGCATTTAAGTTTAGAAGGCAGGGTCTAGGTTTGAGGTTCTTTCCACTGCTACATTGGTTGCGTTGCAAAACTCGGGGCTCGTGTTTAAGCACTGAAGTGTAGAATTAAGCGCTTACTGGAGTTTTACAACGGTTGTATCGCGATGGGACATGTTTAAGCACTTACTCAGCGCTGAGTTAGATTGAAAGTTTTGCAACGGAAAAAGATTAAGTACTCATGAAGCGCTGAACAAGTCTGGAGTTTTGCAACGCGGCCATTGATTGTTGAAATTTTCAAAATCCCAAAATTATCAAAAACAAATGTTTAATCACATTTTTAAACACATAGAACTCCGCTTGCATGGCTCCCTGTTTTCTTCTTCAGTTTAGAGTTGTTAATTATTTTATTTAAAAATGTTCATTGTCGTCTATGTAGAACGTTTAAGTTGGCGTTGTGGGACGCTGCACAGAACGCAGGACGCAACGCAGAGTTGGAGCAACTTCTTGCGTTCGGCCAATAGCATTTGATGTTCACTAGCCGTCGTCAAGTTTGAACTAATAGAACCAATAGAATTCAACTGCGGTGAAATAGGCCCCGCCTACTAGAGGATATTTCCGGCTCACTTCAAGATATTTTTGGGCATCTCCAATATTTTTTCTTTTCTATGAGTTTGGAGGTTCTTTCTACTCGGCAACTGTAATCAAAATCAAATAACTCCGCTCGCCATTTCCTTCTAGATTTTGTTTTAAAAAGTTTATTTATCAAAAAGTGTATTATTTCAAAATGAAAAAGCGGTCTACTGTTCGGTGGTAGATGAAGCTGGTAGGTGCGATGAAGTGAGGGAGCTTATTGCCCTGGTAAAAACAAATCCTGGGCTGTACTCCAAGAGGGCATCGCCACACAAAAACACGAAGGACAAAGAAAGACGGTATAGTATCACCACTAAGTGACAGACCGCAGAAGAGGTCCGGAAAATATTTGGAGGACGAAGGAACGACGCGTTGGGGCTCTGCCTTCGAATCATTCAATTACGCCTTGGGGAGAGTGTCTGAAGATAGAAAAATTAGAGTCATTGGTGCTTGAAGAACTAGCAGTGATGATTTCCCCATAAACAAAAATTAAAAACCTTTTTTTTATTATGTCATAGTAGTCTTGTAAGAAACATTAGTTTTTTATTAATTAGTGATTCTCAAATAAATTTACCTACAAGTTTGAAGAATGTATTTAATTCACTCAAAACACAGGGTGTATGTCGGCATTTGGATGATTTTGTACTGTTCGGCTAATAGTGGGGGAAAGTGGTTGGGAATGTCCTATGTCTACAAGATCGTAGCACCCACACAACTTGGTGTGTACTATAGAACTATACGTATACCAATTACGAAAATATGCAGTTCCTGATAGTAAGTACCTTATATTTATGGATCTATTTGAGTTTTACGTTAAATACTGGGGTATCTGGCTAATTTTACCCGAATATCTGAACATTTTAAAGCATTCCCTGTCTTGACTGGCAAAATATTTGGTAGTAAATCAAGCCATATTGCCTTGCCGGGATGTAATTTTAAAGTAGTTGAGCACCCGACTCGAAACATCCATGTCCACGGACTGCTTTTTTTCCGTATTTCCATGCACCTGCGATAGCTACAAACGAATCGTTATAAGTACAAGTAAATGAATATGCAATATACGCTACCAGGGTGAACTTACGAAAGCGTTCACACAAATAGTTAAGCAACTGGTGAAGGAGTTCTGTTGCTTTTCTTCTCGAGATATGGAGTCACCCTTTCAAGAAGATCCTCGAATTTCGAAGGTCACATCCCCGTAACTCAAAAAACTCCTCGTGATCCGCGATTCTCAATGTTTCATAGCAGACGAACATCATTCTTTCGTTAATGCATGAACCCCTTCTTCTATTTTATTTTTCCCTCAGCCGAATTTTGAAGACCATCGCCGAAACACAGATGGTGAATAACGTGGCAACGTCCTAACTTTTTAGCTATCTTATCAATAAAATGATTGAATTGACTTGAAAGTGTGAAAATACAATGCTGACTGGAATGAGTGGAGTACGATAACCTAACAATGTCAAGATAAAGTGATTAGAACTTTTTTATTTTATAACGTGACATATGATTGGCTCAACGCACGACGGAGCCTTGCGTTTTATGTAGACAGTGAAAAGTGGACTTGCTTCCTGCGTTCTGCGCTGCGTCCTGCGACGGCGTCCTTGCGTCTTATGTAGACGGGGCTTAACATTGACAAGAAAACGAAAACAAGAGCTCGAAAATTTAGACGCTAAAAGACGAAAAATGGATTATTTGGAAAATACATATACAATAAAGGAGGAATATAAAGTAGTTTTAGAGAAAGAAAAAAAGATAACACTGTTGAGAGAAAAATTAGAAGATTATTTTCACACCCATTGGGAAAATTTAGATAACATTGGAGCGCATAAGGTGTCTGCGTTTACCGTTAACAATAAGGGGAAATATCCATTTGTTGGAATATTAGCCGAGAAAGATGGAAATAAGGCAGTTTACTATTTTAAAGGACCATATAAAAATATGTTTGTTAAATTATACAACGAAAGAGAAAAATGTATTAAAGATGGTTATATGATTATTTCTTATAATATTATAGACATAATCAGTTTACCAACAGAAGAACCATTTGTGGAATTTACTACAAATGGAGTTTCAAGCTATAACGGACACCCCTTCGCAAAAATAGAACATTTAAAGTTTAATACAGAAGTTTGGAAAAAGCAAGATTACTTTTTACTCATGAAGATACACAACAAATTGCCAACACTACAATGCAAGAAATAAAAGATAACATTAAGTTCCGAGATTGTCATCGTTTAGAAGAATTCGCCGAAGGGACGGAATTGGTTATTATATGAAATGCATTCAGCATGCATTTGCATTTAGAAATGCATTCTTTAAAAAACACCATGGCTGTATGGTTCAAAAAAAGTTTATGGTCTACAAAAAAAATGGATAAGTTAAAACATACACCAAATAGAAATAAGGAAAGACTTGTATTTTGTGTGTAAAAAATATAACTACTGCTTACAAATAAAATTTCAGTATCGTTTTTGTTATAAATCCTTTAATAAAGCACTGGACTTGGATTATTTATGGACCTGGGAAATTCGAATAAATTCGGAATTTTTTGGAAATATTGGAGAGGAGTGGGGGTCGTTGAAACCTGTTCGTTGAAAGCATCGCAACCCCCGTTTCTTACCTATATGAACTCAGTCGTCTCTAAAACTTACTCGTTTCTATATAAGTATACAATGATTCTACCATCTCCGATGATGTATTCGCTCATCTCTCATAAAACCTTTATCATGACCGATAATTATTATTATCGCCACGCAAGAATGTTTTACTCGTTCAGAAGTAAGGCGCCTTTTAAACGAGTAAAGCTTGGTTCACACCTGTAATGCACGCTTCCAATCCAACACAGATCATGCATATCGAATCGGAGGCGGTGGAAACCCTCGTAACGGTTCGGCCATATTGGGGGTTGGAAATACTATCTGAGAGGGCTGAGAAGCGCAATATAGCCGTCAATTATTCAGTATTAACGTCTGTATTGCGGTCCCCCGTCACACCTATCCAAAAGTGCATGCTCAATGTCGGATCGGAAGCGTGTATGATAGGTGTGAACCGGGGGCAGCTGCATGATCACACGCTACAATATTTTCTCGCAAGATGAGACTAAGCAATGTACCTGGCAGTGACCGGGCGTTTGAAAAGTATGTACTCAAATTGCACCGTGTGATGCAGGGCTTGAAGTTATGTTCAAAAATATGTTAAGGCCCGATTTCACCAACTTCTTAAACCATGATCAACAACTAATCACGATTACAATGGCTCCCAAAAACTCAAAATATTGCTCAGCACTTGATGGCGTTTTGTTTTCAACACATGTAAAATAAAAGGGAAGGATTAATCGCAATATACAGCGGACCCAATGTAAACATATCAGAATTCATGTGGGTCGTTATTGGCAACTAATCGTGATCAACGTTAAACGAGGTCAATTTTGTTGGTGAAAATGGACCCAAATCTTATTGCAAACGTCTAAACAGACAATTTCAGACAAGAGCCGATAATTTATTGAGCAGCCATTTTGGATGCTTTAGTCAAAAACATACACGTTTAAAAAGAGACTGAATACTACCGTCTATTTTCCCATGTCAGAGGTCTACCACAGATATCGGAACATATGCCTTTTCGGCATGTGAGTTTCATATTTTCGCGGCTAGGGGTGGCCACGATGCGGTGAGCGTCTTCCCCTCAGAGAAGTTTGTCAGTTGGTTCCCTGCCGAAGTGAAGGTAACCGGCGGTCCCCGCTGGTGTACACCGTTTGGCCGTAAGTACAGTTTTATTTGAAAGTACCCTGCCTAAAAGGCATACAATCCGCTTAATGTACATGGATTTCCTGCCTTATAGGCATATGTTCCTCTACGTGTAGTACGTTTTGCATGCTTCTAAGGCATGTGTTCCCTCTAAGGGGGGGTCAAAAGCCGCTAAGGCTTGTTCCTCTAAGAGTGTGTACTACTTTTTTCCTGGCGAAAAATCAGATGTTCCTTCGAGTGGAAAAATGTATCCATCAGGTGGTTCTTGTGTATGGTGGATTATTATTTTTGAGTTACTTTTTTTTAAAAACAAATTCCTGAATTATTTATTTTGACGGGTGTTGGGGTTAACGGGAAGACTGCACCTCAATTTATGTTATCAGGAGCAATTTTATGAATTTATTTCCAATGATGGTTCTCCAAGAACCTGCGGATGCCTGATATTATTTTGATTGGTTTTCAAGTAGCAGTCCGGTTAAAAATAGTTTTTTTCTCTTTCTCACGCACAGAAAATGGACAAGAACACAAAACAATGTCCGAAAGGCGTCTCTGCGAGGACAAAACAAATAATGTCACTCATACGTCCAACAGAATCCGAATCCGACTCGGAAATAGACTCTGACGACTCCTTTATTCCTGAAAAAGACGAATTGATAATACCTTCGGGGGATTCTGATTCTGATATAACCGACGACGAAATATTCGGGTCTTCTGTCGTTCATTCAGACAACATGAATTTGGATCCATCAGTTACTGAGGACGTTGAAGTCGCTCATGATCCACCGACCGTAACAAATACGCCAGAACTTGATTTGATTAGGACAGCAGAAAACGTCGAAACATCAACTCACTATGATGTCAACATGGAGTGTGACGATAGAGCCCAGAGCACACCATCAGAAGGAGACGACGTTGAAGTGGAAGTAGCAACAAATACTACTACGAATAATGAACAAAGTTCTCAGTCTGACTGTGAAACGTCTGACATGGACAACGTCGACCAAAATCTGCAGCCCTCGAGACGAATAACTAATTCACCGCAATTTAGTTTCTTCTACGGAAAAAAGGGCTGCTTCAAATGGAATAAGAACACTATTACTTCTGGCTTGGGAAAAACATGTAATAGGAATGTGATAAGGATCCGATGCAATTCCATTGAAGGACCAGCTCGACAGCTTTGAAACTCACCCCACCCCAGGGAAGTTTGGGGCCTTCTTTTCACCGCTGATATGACAAACGAAATTCTTACGCATACAAATATAAAATTGGGAGTAATGCGACAAAAGATAAAAAATCAAGGCTCCCCATCTTATAAAGACGTCGATGAAGACGAATTGAATGCTCTCATTTCAATAATTTTATTTTGCTCTATTTTTAAATCGTCGAATGAACGTCTTAATTCTCTCTTTTCAACTAAAGTCACGGGGAGGCCTTTATTTCGTGCAATAATGACTGAGAAGAGGTGCTCAGTCCTTTTACGAGCCATCCGATTCGACGACTCGGCAACACGGTCCCAAAGGCTGGTCGATGACAAAGCCGCTTGTGTTTCAAATATCTTCAATATTTTTCTAAAAAACTGCCGGGACAACTATTCAATTGGAAGTCATGCCACTGTCGATGAGACATTGATACCTTTTCGAGGACGAGTCAAATTCAAGATGTATATGCCAAAAAAACCGGCCAAATTTGGTGTGAAGGTGATGTGCCTGACCGACGCAGACAATGGATACCTGTATGACGGGTACATTTATACAGGAAAGGACTCCGATGGGCAAACACTTTCGCCTGAAGAAAAAAAATTGTCCATCCCAAGCCAATCGGTCATTCGACTAACGAAAAGCATTCACGGCACCAATAGAAACATAACCATGGATAACTGGTTTACCTCGGTCCAATTAGCCGAAGAACTCTTGAAAAGGAAACTTACTCTAGTGGGAACTCTAAAGGAAACTTACTCTAGTGGGAAACTTACTCTAGTGGGGAAAAAAAAATAAACCTCAAATTCCGCCAGAGTTTCAGGCAAGCCCGCGAAGAGCTATTGGTTCCAGTATATACGGCTTCACAAAAGAAATGACGCTGCTTTCGTATGTACCCAAAAAAAATAAGTCAGTGATCCTGCTCTCAACAATGCATCATTCGCCGTACAATGATCCCCGGAATTAAAAACCTGAAATTATCTCATTCTAAAACGTCACAAAATGTGGAGTAGACAACCTCGACCAAAATTGCAGCGTCTATTCGGCAAACAGAAGAACGCGAAGATGGCCCCTAGCAATTTTCTATCATATTATGGCTGCTTGTTCGTCGAATTCCTTCATAATTCATCAAATGTTTCCGAAGGCCGAAGTAAAATCGCGTTTCGATTTCATTAAGGAACTTGCTTTGAGCTTGGCTAAGCCCCACGCACTTAAGAGGCTGCAAATTCGAAACCTTCCTGACGAACTTCGAAAAATCGTCGAAGAAATCGCCGGCGTCGAGGAGGAATCGACTGCCAAAGAAGAAAGGACTGACCAACTGGTGAAGAGAAAACTCTGCCGGTATTGCCCGTACCAAAAAAATAGAGCGACCAAATTCAAGTGCGTATTATGTGATACTCCAACCTGTGGAGAACATTCAAAAAAAGTATGCAATACTTGCGTACACAAAATGTGAATGTGAAATTTGGTGACATTTGTGGTCCATAAATTCTTTTTTATTTGTTCTTTTTAGCTTCATTTCGATTGTTTATTGCAGCAGTTACCTATTTCTCCCATTTTCCTAATGTTTTTGTTTAATTGTGATTTGAGTCGCGTGCCAGGCCAGACCCATAGTGGCCAAATCCTTCATTGGCCTCACATGACGTATCCAGGTGAAGCTGTGCTGCGTGAAGTTCACAATTTGTTTTGTGTATGGTGTTTGAGCCAAAAGAAGGTTTTGGTGCCAAAGGATGTGGCTTGGCTGGTCACGGAACTCCAGAAAAAAAAAAAAATGTGTTCGTTACCATTAAAGTCAAGACTAAATGTAACAAAAGACTGATTTTTAAGAATATGATTATTAATGGTCTTATAATTATAGTAAGTAGATTGTAAGAAAAAATGTGATTCAAGTTTTTGAAACTAACTGTAAAGTGATGCAAAAATGTGATCCAAATGCACGATGACAAAATTAGAATGTAGATTGCACTATTATTTTTAGTTCATTTAATTTTTAATGACGTCACTTGTTATACTTCATTGCATTTTTTTTTATACAAGAATATTTTCCTCATCGAGTTTTGTTTTATAACCATTTTTCCCAATTGGATATTCAAATGCTGAATCGGGATCGGGCGTGGTCCTTAAATGGCAACGTTGCTATAGAAATCCCGCCCCCGCCGGCCTATCAAATCATATGTGGCATCCAAGAATCCACCAATCATGTTTGAGAAAACTTGGATGCCAAACAAACGGTGCCCGTCCCCGATAAAAGGCATATGTTCCTCTAACAGCGTAAGGTAAAATTTCACAGTAGATGCGTAAAAGGCATATGTTCCTTGGAGTGTTTGTTTTGTATATGCCTTATCAGCATATGTTCCTTACAACACGCATAGAAATCATGATCCGGTCAGAGTGATATTGTAATAATTTATCTATTGCATTTCCCCCAATTTTTGCTTGGAGGAACATATGATCGTCGGTTTAGCAAGTCGATCGGCGAGTCTAACATCAACAAAGTATAAGAAGTTCATG
Organism: Corythucha ciliata; assembly: GCA_038030265.1. Classification (NCBI taxonomy): domain Eukaryota; kingdom Metazoa; phylum Arthropoda; class Insecta; order Hemiptera; family Tingidae; genus Corythucha; species Corythucha ciliata. The sequence goes on from JAWNBC010000028.1 coordinate 12,127, forward strand.
CGTAGTTTGAATTCATTACAAAATTAAAATTGAGAAATATTAAGATTAGATCGCCTAAGTTTTAAAAATTACCGAGTAATTTATTAGGTTAATCTTTCGTTGAAAGCAGTTGCATACAGTGCGATGTAATCGCAGCTGAAGGTTTAAATCAACCAAACATTTAAATAAACAAAACCAAACGTCCATGTTACATCATGGTGATTCTCTTTATATCGAATAATGCTGGTAGTATTTTAATATTTTAACCATAGAGCCACCCAAATAGTATAGATTGTAGACAAAAGTTGGATTTGCCGTGATCTCACTGTCCAAATGAGCGTATTTTCTTGGATCACCCATTTACAAATTAGTATACAAAAAACACTTGTGAGTGCAATAGGGCGGTAGCTTGCTGGGCTCTCTGCTGGTTTACCAGTTTTCAGTATTGGAACAATTTCTGATTTCCTCCAGTCAGCTGGGAAGTGTGTCCTCCATGCTAGATTTAGGAAGGTTCTGACAGTCTCTCTGGCGGAAGTACCCAAATTATTAGAAATTCTGGCAGCAAGTCGTCTGGCCCCGCGCTCCTGCCTTTCCTCGTGTTTTGAAGTGCTGAGTCAACTTCCTCCCATGAAAAATCGTTGTTAAGAAGTTCGTGTTCTCCTTCTCTGGAGCAGTTGGAATTGCAGATGTCGTTGGTTCCAAGACTTTTGAAGTTGGGCGATAGTTGCTCACACTGGCAAAATGCTTAACGAATAAGCGTGCAATATCCCGGTCAGAAGTAAGTAATACCTGGCCCTTTCTTATTGGTTTTTTCGAGGAGGGTGGTCGTTATTTAGACGGGAGATGTAACGGTGAGCCTTTATGCCGTCTTTA
>JAWNBC010000029.1:0-12976 GCA_038030265.1 Corythucha ciliata
GCAAATTTTACGAGATTACAGTAAAGTTTTTGTACAAAAAATTGGAGCGATACCAAATTTCAAAGGCAATCTCTTCATCCAAAACGAAAGTAGCTCCAGTTTCCTTGAAATATCGGTCCCCCCCGTTTCATTACGAGAAAAAATTGAAAAGGAATTAAATAATTTGGAAAGAGACGGCATCATTACGAGAGTTACAAATGCTGAGTGGGGAACACCAATTGTACCAGTTGTTAAACCTGATGGATCAGTAAGAATTTGTGCTGATCACAAATCTACAGTTAATTCCAAACTGCAAAATGACCACTATCCGATTCCTCGTATTGAGGAAATTTTTTATAAAATGTGCGGTGGTGTTTTTCACTACTTTGGACATTCACAAGGCTTACCTCCACCTGACCATGGACGAAGAAAATGCCTCGATTCAAACAATTAGTACTGAAGTAGGTACTTACAAGGTAAATCGCCTAATGTTTGGAATCAAAACCGCCTCTAATATATGGCAGAGATACATGGACAATTTGGTAACAGGTCTTGAAGGTGTCTCGGTGATTTTCGATGACACTTTGAAACGTAAACGTTTGAAAGTTCCAAACGTTTTACGGTTGGAAAATTTTGAGGGGGGTCAAAGAAAATTTTTTGCGATACGATTACAAAGACTTATTATTGAGAAATAAAGTCAAAAATTTTTTGCGATACGATTACAAAGACTTATTATTGAGAAATAATAAGTCAATAAAAAATCGAAAATTAGAACGATTTAACGCTTATTTATAAAAATTTGAAAGTACAAGTAGATAAAAAGAAAAATATCACAAAGGTGACTAAAAAATGACCAGAGAAATGAGATAAATTCACATCGAAAACGAAATTTGTGGGAAATGAGGCTGAAGGCCTTTCTTAACAAAAATCAATTAGGGAAGAGGGGATCCAGTTCTGGGATTCTGAAAAAAAACCCCTTTTGCCAATTTGGATGGGGGGATTTATACTGCCTTTTACATGACTCCACTTATAATCAAGGACATCCTCTCTTTCTGGCCATTTCCATGATTTTATGTTCTTTATCATCGTGCTAACTTTTGCGCCCTCGCCATCAAATGAAATACTTTTTCCTGGGTAAATGTTCCCGTCGTAGGATACAGCACAGAACGCCCCACACTGTTTTACCAAAGGTTGCATATTGAGAGCGTCTCCGTCCAAACAAATCCCTTCTTCCTCATCATCCATGTCTTGCAGGTGGGCCTGCATAAATGCGTCGAGGTCTCCATCACTCGATGAATCATATATTAGCGACGCAGCGTCCACATCCTCATCTTCATCACTCGACTCATAAGTTAGTTTTCGGTTCCGCTTCTTAGCTGCAGGAGGAGAAGGAAGGTTGACTAGCTGGTCCTCTTCTTCGCTGTCTTCAGACGGTTCTCTACCTTTCCGTTTATTCGGCTTCTGTGCTGGTGGAAGAGAGCAGGGTCCAGCCACATCAGCACTCGAGATGCTTTTTCCGGGAGCTACATCCACTTTCTTCCTTTTCCCAGTGAGCTTTCCTTTGGTCCACTCCTTTCTTCTGTTCTCGAGGTGTTGGACGAAGGCGCCTGGAATTTTAGGAGAATCAGCCTCAGTTGAACACCCTGGAATTCTTTTCAGCAGCTCATTGACATCACAAGGAACAATCCCACACGCCCTGAATCCGGAGATCAAGTTTTGTTTTGATGATTCAGCGATCCGATCCATGAGCTGTTTTAGGAGGAGTGGAAAGTGGTCCTTCCGGAAGAAAGTTCTGATTGCTTCTATCTTCTTTCCACTCACTCAGGATCTGCCTCCAGTGTCCCTTCAATCCACGAAATACACTCACATCCAACGGTTGGGTTAAATGGTTCGAATTCGGAGGCAAGCACACAAACTGCGATGTTGTTCGCTTCACAAAGCTGGAGCATTGTGACTGACATGTGCAAGGACACATTGTCGCAAATGACAACTTTCTTGCCATCTAACCTTTTAAGTCGGGGAACCAGGGTGGTCTCACACCACTCTTGAAACGTCGTCATGTCAAACCATCCGCTTTTTGTGCAGTTGTAACGGGCACCAGCTGGTCCATTTTCCCTTCACGTAGACCACAAATTGGTGGATTTGTACACAACGTACGGTGGTAACCTCGCACTCCCGGCAAACATCAAGGAAACCCCAGTTTTAGAGATGTTACGCATGTTCTCGACGTATTTTGATCCTCGCCTGGCAATCACTTTTTTACGACCAGGGTCGTCCGTCAGGTTCGTCTCGTCGAAGTTCCAAATATTTTCTGGTGGAACTCCCTCTAACTCCACCTTCAAATTCTCGATAAACGATTTGACGTCTCCCACAGTGATGCCTGCCCGGGCTCGTTTGATGTTTGCGGCAAACCGTGAGGTGAGTATAGGGTGTCTCTTCATAAAATTTTGTATCCATACCTTCCCAGGGGTATTGTCTGTAAATATCTTGACATTTCGACCACAACTTTCCAAGTAGGTACGAATGACCTTTTTTAAGTCGGTGGTATCCATAGGGAACCACTAAACAATGGACGAATGACACTTCCTCTTCAGGTGTAAAAAGGGGTGGTTTTCCCACCACCCCTACGTGCTTTCCAGCAAGTTTGTTAATTATTGTGCTGCGCGCAATCTTGAAGTGCGAAGCTGCTTCTCTTTGCGTCATTTTTCTACTTTGTATGGCATCCAAACATTCCGCCAATTTGTTGATGTCATAGTCGCGGTATTTACGAGCCCCTAATTTTCTCTTGTGACGGTTGGGCATCTGAAACAATGGGAATGTGAAGTAAGTCAATAAATAAAATGAAAGTCTCTTATTTTTAAGAAAAAAAGTCGAAAATAAAGTAAAAATAAACAGGTAGGATACTTTGGTCCAACCAGCTGGATGGACCAAAGTACCCTCACTTCCTGGTACAAAGTTATGTTCCACAAATTTTTCATTAATAACATTCGTAATTATTAACTTAAATTAATTATCCAAAAAGGATATTCATCCCAATTAAATTCTTTACACAATACGATAGGACTCACCTTGCGTTCACGTATTCATCCAACCAGGCGATCGAAAGTGTGGAAGTCAAGTTTTGAGAGGTAACAACGTGGTTCTTATCAATCGTTCTTATCACCACGGAGAAGTGATAACGCGGTGGTTGATCCAACTGTTTATAAGCCCTAGGTGTGTAGTAGACTCCTAATTTTTGTCAGAGCTCCATCTTCCAACAATGACGGTGACGTCACCGGTTGAACATTTTCCGATTTTGGACCAAAGTTACCCCATAAGGAACAAAGTATACTACCTCTACGAGCTCTTTAAAATGAGTATGAATCGCGCTTTGCAACTTGCAAGGAGCTATCGTTTCATCAGCTAAAGGGCCCCACACACTTATATTGACGATAGAACATTTATTTAAAGATGATTTCACGGTGCCCGAAACACCTCTGAGGGCAAGGGCGGATCTGGGACCTCTCTCAGGGGGGGGGGGGGTAATCGAAACCCCTCCCCTCCCCCAGTACACCCCCACCACTCCCCTTCCCCCATGTTTTGAGAGATTTTCCAAGCTCCAGGGGGGGGGGTAATTCTGCTGTTACCCCCCCCCCTTAGATCCGCCTATGTCTGAGGGAGAATCTTCTGGCGGGCCCAATTTTCAAAATACTTACTTCTCGCGCCCTCTATCGTCTTTACTCCTTTACTTCTATCTCTTCTCATTTGAAACTCACTTCAAGCTCAAGCCTTTAGCCTTTCATCCTTTTGCGCCCTCTGTCTGTCATTTTTCAACCACCTCCTACATCCCAATCCATCATTTTTCACTTTTCCTCTTTAATTAATCAAAATCTTCTTCTTTCTAATTCATGTTTATAAAGATTTCACCTCTAATCCTGTCCCAGTTATTCTGTCTTTCTTGAACCTTCTCTAATCGCCTTCTCTATCTCGGCTATCTTTCTATTTCATTACACCCCCCCCCCCACCTGTACGCTAACGAGTAAAGACCGGTTCACAATTGACGGAAACGGAACGGGAAGCTTTCCGTTTCGGGACCGGGCACGGGAAATGAGAGTCGATTGATTCACAATTGACGTGAACGCGAAAATATTCCGCTTTTTGTAATGAAAAATCAGCTGAAATAAATATTCGAGTGTGGCAAAATTTAACTTTTATCCCTCCCTCCAGCACTTTTAGCCAACAAGCTCATGTTCTGATTTTTCAGAGAATGTCTAACGAATGGGTCGTTATTAATGAAGTGGAGGCAGTCCCTGCCACGTGGTTCCTAGTCGAGAAACAACGGTCGCTGTACCCTATCCATTTAACCCATTAAGTCCCGGTGATGCCAAACGGCACGTAGAAAAAAGTTTCTTTAAAAATGTCCGGGAGACTACCCACTGGTGCAGGCAAGTTCTAGCACGTCCTATCATGTCCTTGAGATGAAGAAATACAGTTAGGAAGGGAGGACAGCGCTTTCATTCCGTTTTCAGCCGTTGAACGAGTCTTCAAATATGGAGCCTTTTTTTGATGTTGACTATCTTCGAACTTTACTGGCGTAAGTACAGAATTTATCAATTATATATTATAATCTCTATCGCAATCGTTAGCTAACATTCTCAAGCAACGATTTATTGTGTTTATGCAATTTTTCGTTGGTAACCTGGGCCTGTAAGCTATCATTCATGCGAGTGTGCCGTATGGCATCACCGGGATCTAAGCGGCACTGATTTTTTTTCAGACCCGGCATCACAGTCCAGGAAGCTGTTGAGCTCCTTCAGGAGAACGAAGCTTCCGAACAACAACCTGGAATGGTTTTTATGGAGCCACCTGCTCCATCAGTTTTAACAGACGAGGAATCGGGCAACGAAGAAGAAGATGGAGACATTAGGCACCTTCCTGGCAGGCAACTACTTGCTCGAGCCGAGGTCGTTTTCAACAACGAAGTTCGCACTTCGTTAGAGGAGGACGATTTTTCCGCGAGTTCTTCCACAGGTAACAATGTTCCTGTTACTCCCACCAACATTCCCCATACTTTTGGAGACGAATGGATGCAAAAGAGGCTTTTGAAAGGAAAACCACCTCCTGAATTCATAGAAGGTGATTTTGAGCCGAAAAAAAATAATAATTTTCCAATTTTGACTCCTGATGAACCTGGCGACACACCAACTGAAACTTTTGAAAGATTTTTCAATGACGATATTTTTGAGTACATCACATCGGAAACGAGGAAATACGCATTATTTAAAAATGACGAAGACCCAAAGATCACCAAGGAGGAGATAAAATGTTTTTTCGGCTTGATGATTTTGTCTGGTTATGCACCTCTACCTTCGATGCGCCTGTATTGGGACTCTCATCCAGATTTGGAAAATAACTTGGTATCTAATGCAATGAGGCGGAATAGGATGTATACTATTAAGAAGTATATTCATTTTGCCGACAACACTAAGATTGACCCAAGGGATAAAATATGGAAATTGCGGCCACTTATGGACAAGATGAAGGAGACTTTTTTTGAGAATTTCGTCCCAACAGAGATGCTGAATTACGATGAAAGCATGGTTAAATTTTTTGGAAGAAACAACATGAAGCAGTTTTTACCAGGAAAACCTATAAGGTTTGGGTACAAAATGTGGTGTGTCAACTCGAGTGAAGGTTACTTGGTCAACTTTGATTTATATCAAGGCACGGCCCCTAAAGTTCCAGAGCAGTATAATCAACTTTTTGGAAAGTGCGCAGCCCCATTCATTGTAATGCTAAACGAGCTTCCCCCTCATATTAAGTCGTTGCCCTTTAATTTCTTTTTCGACAACCTGTTCTCCGGACAAAATTTGTTTAGGTATTTAAAAATTCGTGGGTACACAGCAACTGGAACGTTTCGTGAAAATCGAATTCCCCGACCGGCGAAACGGAAAAGAAGCAACAGCTCTTTGGCCTTACCTGACAAGAAGGCCTTTTCGAAAGAGCCGAGGGGCACGTACAAGTCGGTTCTAGAGAGAAACGACGGAATTATGTTTATTCGGTGGAAGGACAATGGTGTGGTGACCATGGGATCGACAGATTTTGGTGTGCTCCCCATTTCTCAAGTCAAAAGATATTCGAGGGAGAACAAAAAAAATGTGAATTGCACCAGACCTTCCGCGATCGCAATTTACAACAGAGGGATGGGAGGAACGGACCAGATGGACGCCAATATCGGAGCATACCGAATCGCGATGAGAGGGAAAAAGTTCTACTGGTCGATTTTCACATGGATTGTTGATGCGGCAATTCAAAATGCATGGATTATACACCGTAAAACTCATCCTATTAGTCAATTAAATTTTCGCCGTGAGATCGCAGTCACGTATCTTTCATCGTATGCCACATCTCGAATCCGACCTGGACCAACGGCACCATTGACATCACGCGTCAGTCTTGGCTCGCGCTACGACGGCTTCGGCCATTTTGCAACAAGGACTCCAGAAAACAAGCGGAAGCGATGCGCATTGGAAGTGTGCACGTCCCAAACTCGGGTGATGTGCAACAAATGCAACGTTGGACTATGCATCGACTGCTTTTTGACTTACCATACCGAGTAATTTTTTATTTTTGGAATTTGTTTCACTAAATATATCATGTGTAAATAAATTACATATAAATAAACCTTTGTATTTTAAAACAAATACGTTTTTGATTTTTTTGTGATCAAATAAAACACAGCGCCGTTCAGCGCCCGGTGATGCCGTACGGCATCACAATTAATTGCCGAGTATTGAGACTCGTACTGATCTAAAAAAAATTGCAATATTTTTCCCACATTTCACAAAGTAAAATTAATCTAATTTCAGCAATTTGAAGGAATAATACGACAAAAATAATTACGGGACTTAATGGGTTAAAGAAGGGAGTTATTAGACAGGCTATTACAAATTGTTGGCCACCGGAAGAAGACTGGAGCGTCTTTTCGTCAACGCAAATGATTCCGACTGTCTTCAAAAGCTTTACCGAGGCTGACAAAATGGCCAACCAGGCATGTTTTACTTCGGATCTGTTGGAGAATGAGAACTTTCACCTTCCAAATAAAAGGAAACGTATACCAAAAGTTTTCTCCGACTGTGACAGCAGTTCGTACAGTTCTGAGTCTCTTGATGAATTTCCGGAGCTTCCTCGAACCGCTAGTGAAGGTAAATCTACTTTTTTAAAAATCTATATGTGTCTGTATCATTTTAATTTAACATCTCATTAACGCGTTGGTTTCTTTTTAGTCAGTTCCAAACCCGGAACCAGTCAGTTGTCAGAAAAACAGGAGCGTTCTGCAAGCAAAAAAGTGAAAACTCCAGAATTTGAGACTCGAGGTAATTGGCTATTTTCTTTTCTCATGCGAAATAATGGACATGACCCACCATATCCTTGAGAGCTTCGTCTTTTTCTAATTTTCATATATTGACTTTTTTTTAAGATATTCACGGCAGTGAGGATTTATCGCAGTTAGTTTTGAAGTGCCAAAACCCGTCATCAAGCAAGTTCCGAGGTGGCGTAAAAAATTCCGAATATGACTCCAGAGGTAATGTTATGTGTATAACAACATTGTTTAGGGGCCTTTTTCTTGAAATATATTCCTCCCTCTCCAATCTTCCAATGGGGGGGGGGGAGGTTGGAACAATTATTGGATGAAGTTGTGTATGTTTAATAATTATAGTAAAGGTCGATGCACACACATCAGTGCCGTGAACGGAACGTGCCCCGTTCAGCAAATAAAATGATATTATCAATGGAAATTGAAGGGTCACGTCCCTGACACGTGCCGGATATGTGTGAACGAGCCTCTCAATTCCCATATGAGAATAATATTTTACTTGTCGGACGTGCCCCGCCCGTGTCCCGGACGGGGCACGTCCCGTTCACGGCACTGATGTGTGTGACCAATACAATACAATTTTTAAATAATTTGAAGCTAAATCTTTCGCAGATCAAATTTTCACCTGTCAATCAAAGCCAAGCAGCAGTTTTTATTATAATGTACCTAATTCTTTTTAGTGCACTGATGGTGTTTGGCAGCCACCGCCAAACATTGTTGCCGGTGGCTGCCAAACACCATCAGTTGAGTTAGAACTGCAGTCCGTGATCTGAAGGCCAACTGATGTGTGTGTGGGCGATTCCACTAAACTGACCCAACTAGCAAAATCATATTCTTAGAATATGACGGGAATATTGGAATGTGCCTGAGAGTATAAAAAAAATATTCCTATACATTCCAGGAATACGATATAAACGTGAAAATGGCACTCAAAAAAATATGCTATGAATATTCTCCCAGAATATTCCGAATATTCCAGGATATCTCAGATAATATTCCTTCGAATATTAATTGGGCAGTCCCCAGAATATTCCACAAGTATTGTTCATGGGTTGTCAACTGGGAATATTCAAGGGTTATTCGAATAGGGGATTAATTGTGAGGGGGGGGGGGTGCATAGCTCAAACTTTGGGCTTGGGAGTCCAGGCATTGAATATCATATTAAAAGTCATAGTGATTAAATATAATTTTAGTAATAAAAAAGAAAAACAATTCGTGAACTAATGGAACCAATTTCAACAAGAACGAGACTCAAAAACAAAGTGAAACTTGGTCAAAAGTAATACTAACGGATACTTTCAATCATCAGCATGAAGGAGTACTTCATTTGTGCCAGTGCACTTCATTATTCATTTGTGCCAGTGCACTTCATTATTCATTTTCGTTCCAACCTTTCCCGGCACTTGGAGAGCCAAATGCTTATGTATGCCTCGACCTCCTAAACTGTGACCGGTTCGATGTTTTTAATCACTGTTCCTGAAGGAGTTTGGGAAGAGAGTGACATTAATAGAATTATTCTAGTTATTCGCAGGATGCGAGTTTGTTACTTAGAATTACGTCGCACAACTTTGTTTTTTGAAAGGGTTTTTTCCCTTTGTGCCCAACGAGGCTGTAATTTACGGCTAATTCATCCGTTAAACATTTTTTCATCACCCTTCTGACAGTGTCTTTCAGACCACTCCCGCCAATAACACCGAGATCTTTCACCTTGAATCAAAAAAGTGGGATTAACAAGCCTATTGGACTAGGTATATGTATTGTGTGCATTATTGTGTACGTATACTCACGAGTTTCTCACTAGTAGAGTCAACTTTTAGTTTCTCGTTAACGAGAAGCAGCTCTTCCTCAGAGGTCACCGGCAATATTTTGAAATCTTCATCGACTTTGTCTCCAACGACATCAAGATTGGTTGATGAACGATTTTGGAATAAGTGGAGTAATTCCGACTGCATTACGCAAGCGTTTTCAACAACCCTTATTAGATTGTCTACTTTGGAGTGAAGCCGAGCAGTTTCATGTTTTTGTTTGATAGCGTACGAAAGTATCTCAATCTGAGGATCTAAATAAATATAATACACTTCAATTAGGGACACGATTTTTGGGCACTAATAAATGTATACCTTGGGAAGAAAAAGGCGAATCAAAAAGTTGTTTCCGGTTACTCGAACGCTCCATCTTTTCTTTGTCTAATCAATTGCAAATAATTTGCATCACATGATCGAGCAAGACCAGTATTTAATATTGTAAAGCCCGGATCACACGATGCAATTTTGGAAGCAATATTTGCAAAACAGGTTTTTATAAACAACCGGCCACCACCGAGGAACATAATGTTTCAGAAACTTGCGAGCAGTATTGCTCCGAACATTGCATCGTGTGACCCGGGCTTAAATAAAATTGTTTTTGGCTCATTTCTCCCTCTCTTATAGTCCAAATAATGGGGCGAGAAAATTATTGGAAACAATCATACAAGTCAAAGCATTAAAGAGTAAAGTTTTGTTCCGACAGCAGCCTGTCGGGAAAAGTGCATTTCATTCATGCGACAATCGAGTCGAACCTCATAAGTTAGAACGATATCAATCGATTATGAATGACATTTAGGCCGTGGTATAGAAAGTCAAAATCATAAATCGTGTTTCTTTTTACCGCAGGCCCCCTTTTTGGCACCAACTGAGGGGGAACACAATTATGAAAATGAAAAATGAAACAGAGTCGGTTTGGTTGCCTATACGATATGGGAAGGCGGACTCTTGTTAGAGGAGTTATTTGCAATTAAAATATTTATCCCGGCCTAAATTTCATTCATAATTGATAGATATCGTTCTAACTTATGAGATTCGACTCGATTGTCGCGTGAATGAAATGCACTTTTCCCGACAGGCTGCTGTCGGAACAAAACTTTTTTCAGGTTACGTTAATTTTCAGATCAGTTACATTAGGTTAAATGGTATGTCACTATTTCACCATTGCGGAATGCGGAGTGCCTGGGTTCGAATCCGAAACAATTTTTTTTGTTCCTCCCTTTTTGGCCCACCTCAGGGTTTTTTACTCAAGATTTATTAGGCTGTAGGGAAATCAAATAAAAGAGACGGCTCAAAATACAATGTCAATGAAATTTTTTGGTAATTGGGTGGTCCAGTAAGGCATAGCGTTAATTTAATAGCTCCCCTCCGCCGAGAACTCCCCTGCCATATTAACGGATTTGGTTCACTAGGGTCTCATACGAAAGCGCGTTCATTTCTCATTACTCGAGTCAATTTTGGGGGCAATCGCAGCAACAGCCGTGCGGTAGCGAATTTTCAATTAATTCAAACCCCTCTTTCACACCGTTCCCGTGGACCGATTCATCTGGATCACGAACTCGTCCGAGATATTCACGCTATTGATTTTTAGACCAAATTTGGTAGCCCTAAGTCAAAAATTGCGACCGTGATCGTGCTAACAAGCGAGGGGCCATATATATATATCAAATCGAACCTACCTCGGATTCGTGTTCTAGGGGTTCTGAAACGTAAAAAAAAAGTATCACAACCCATATGTGCGACCATCAGGGCGAGACCAATAGTGCATTTTTTGAATGAAATGCACTAAAAAGAATTAGGTACATTATAATAAAAACTGCTGCTTGGCTTTGATTGACAGGTGAAAATTTGATCTGCGAAAGATTTAGCTTCAAATTATTTAAAAATTGTATTGTATTGGTCACACACATCAGTGCCGTGAACGGGACGTGCCCCGTCCGGGACACGGGCGGGGCACGTCCGACAAGTAAAATATTATTCTCATATGGGAATTGAGAGGCTCGTTCACACATATCCGGCACGTGTCAGGGACGTGACCCTTCAATTTCCATTGATAATATCATTTTATTTGCTGAACGGGGCACGTTCCGTTCACGGCACTGATGTGTGTGCATCGACCTTTACTATAATTATTAAACATACACAACTTCATCCAATAATTGTTCCAACCTTGAAACAATGGAACAATTTTTTGTTTTTTATTTTAGGCAAATTATACTTCTAAATTCTGTGTACTTTCGAACGGTGTCCTGATAGTTGAAGTTTGCAACCCTCCGACTTTAGCAATCAAGTTAAAATGCAAAAAAAATGTTCCGACAGCAGCCTGCCGGGTAAAGTGCATTTCATTTATCCGGTCATGCACCATTTATCCGGTAATCGTTTAAGTTTGAATGAGATTATCATATTATAAATGAAATTCAGGCCGCGATATAAATTCAAAATCAATTTTACAAAAATAAGAACACATCACAACATTTTTATCATGTCTTCCTGCTGCACTCTTGCTGAAGATAAAGTGACGGAGAGAAAAAATGCGTACAACATAGGTATCATGACGAAATTTTGGGGCTAACGAACGATTGAGAAGGGCTCCCGTGGGAGTGAATTTTAAATTGCGTCTAGTCTAGCCCCCTGCGCCAGGGGGGAATTTCCCGGAAGTTGAAATTCCAGCCTTTGACTTTTTTTTTTGTACATTTGATTTTGAATTTCTACCGCGGCCTGAATTTCATTTATAATATGATTATCTCATTCAAACTTAAACGATTACCGGATAAATGGTGCATGACCGGATAAATGAAATGCACTTTACCCGACAGGCTGCTGTCGGAACATTTTCAGATTACGTACATTTTCAGATCAGTTACAATAGGTCAAATGGTATGTCACAATTCTCCATTACGCAGTGTCTGGGTTCGAATCTGGAAGAAAAATTTTGTTTTTTTCTTTTAGTGCATTTCATTCAAAAAATGCACTATTGGTTGACTTTCAGGGTTGGAATCTTTAAAACAAGTCGTTTTTTAACACTTGTTTTAAACATGTTTAAAACAAAATGCTCGTGTTTTTTATGATTAAAACATTTGAGCGTTTAAAACGTTTAAAATTTGTTTTTTTCAAGCATTAAAATCACACAACAAACAGTAAAAAAATTAGCCTTTGGGTCCTCTCACGTCGTCAGAAAAGCCAACGTTTCTTAAGAAGCCAGCCAGCCAGCGGAGAGAAAACAGAAGAGTGACAGAGAAGAGGCTGATTCACCTCGAGATGAACGAAAAGCAGTGGACGCTGGACGCATTGCAAGTTCTTTCTTCAGCCAGTTTTAAAAATAATAGTCATATAAAATTTCGTGCAAGGCATTTTCTTTCTCTAAAGTCGGATACAGACATGCGGTACTTGCCAAGTAACGAACAACACATTTTTGAAATTCTCAGCTGGTTGGTTTCTAGGCAATTGCTAGAAATTGATTGAATATTTTGAAAGTTACTTGGCAAGTACCGCATGTGTGTATCCGGCTTAAAGGTCCGTTCACTAGCTCTATGTTCGTGTTATGTGGAGTCTACGCAACCGAACAAATTTATTCCCTCGAAAAATGAAGTATTTTGATAGGTTACATAGACACCACACAACGAAAACATAGAGCTTGTGAACAGGCCTTAAAAGGAAGGGGAATCAGGCCTGGGGGTCTATTCTTTAAGGCTGTTGACGGTGCTTCCTCAACTTCGGTACACGATTTCTTTGTGGTGGAAACCGAGATATTTCATGAAAATTGGCACATAGCTATTTCTAACCAATTAAATTGTCAGAATGGATTCACTTTTTGGAAAAAAAAAAATAATGAGGGGGG
>JAWNBC010000030.1:0-12943 GCA_038030265.1 Corythucha ciliata
CCACTGCCGTTGGGGAGCGGATCCTAAAATAATGTTAATTTTTTATAGAGCAACTGTACGCTCTATATTCGATTGTGGCGCGGTTTTTTATGGCCAGGCATCACACACTCACCTACACAAGTTGAATTTAACCCAATATAAGTGTATTAGGCTATGCCTGGGTTTTTTGAAATCGACTCCCATAGTTATGCTTAGAGAGGCGGGAGAGTATCCATTGCAAATTAGGAGGGAAATTTTATCCGATAGAATGCTCTTAAAAATCAAAGGGTTATATCCAAACTTATTTAATCAAATTTTAAACCTAAACCAACTAGATTTAACGTCCAACTACTGGAAGAAAAAAAAATCCCCTCTATTGACCTCAAGTTTCCGCAATATTAACATCATTTGTCAACAGGTCTTCTCGAATAATATACTACCAATTTTTAGTCTACCAGGGCCAATTTATTCCTCATTTTTGTCAGGTCTAAATATCAAAATCAATTATCTTCAGAACCCCGAGCCAAACGGTTCCTTGGTCCAAACGACCGAAGAGAGAATTTCCCGTTTATACCCGGATTATTATAAAATATATACGGATGGTTCAGTCTCCCGTTCTGGCGTGGGCTGTGCTATTTACGATTCAGAGCTACAACTGGGAAAACAATGTATTTTACCTTCGACAACACCCATATTTACAGCTGAACTTGTCGCTATAGTAGAAGCACTGAGATACTTGAGTGAGTTAGACCAAAATAAATTATTAATATTATGTGACAATAAAGGGGTAGTTCAAAGCCTACAAAATATCGAAATTAATTCGAGAACCCATAATGTCATCGTAGAAATTATCCGTTTTATAGCGAACATGGAACTGTCCAACAAATCCATTGCATTCATGTGGATCCCAGCCCATAAGAGCATCAACGGTAACGAACAAGCCGATGGTTTAGCGAAAACTTCTACGCTGAACCCCTCAGCGGAAGTTGCATCTGCTTGCCAGACATTTTCTTTTTTTGATTTTTTTAACTATACAACTCCTCCTCATCTAGAGACTTGGAATCGAGTGTACTCAACATCGTTCAAAGGAAGAGCTTACAAGCAAATGTTTCCCATCATTGACACTAAAACGTCGTTCGGTAATGAATTCATCTCCAAGGACTGCGTTAAGACAATAATGTAGACTTAGAGCAAACCACGGCCTGAGCCAACAGTACCTGCATAGACTGGGAACAGTCCCAACAGGTAACTGCGAAGGATGTGGGACACAGGGCACCCTGGAACATACTATAATGGAGTGCAGCAGCTATCGTAACCAAAGGACCTTATTTCTTGACAATATTACTGACCTCATCACCTGTCCCTTTAACTACAGCACAATCTTATCGTCTAATTCCATCCCGGTATATAAGGCTTTATACAATTTCACTGTAGCCATCCACTTCAAAGTTTAAGCCATCTTATTAAAGCTTATTAAATAATTGCAACATATGGCTGTATGGTCCTCCACCAATGCCAGAATAAAAAAAAAAAAAATTGTCCCCTCTCTTGAATCATTAAATTGAGGAGCACTTCAACTCGTCGCTTCCATGACAACACGTAAGATGCAACAAGTAAACATATCAGTCATGACATTTTAGAAGATTTGAACGGTGACATATTTCTAGACAGAAATGTCCTGAAAATTTCCCTCTTCACCAATTCTTGCCTGAATTATTTGATTTTGTTCGAGGTAATTATCCATGAGGGGCCTAGAAAAATAAAGCATTTTCATAGGTTTCACAGGCTCCACACTTCCACAGGCTGAAACTTCCACAGTCGCACGTCAATGGGTTGACAGACAGTTTTTAACGGGGCCTTATTACAACCAGGAAACTTGAGCTTACTATACAAAAAATGTCATGTTCTGACAATAATAAGTAGGTAACTAGTTATTAAAATTCGTTCAAGATTCCTGAAATAAATAAACATTTAATTTGTTGCAAAGGTAGCCCCCCCCCCTTTATCGTTAACCACGGGTGTTCCGGTTTGATGGGTCTACTAACTCGTTACCCTAATCATCCTTACAACACGCAGTGCTACTTCTGTACTTCAACCTGGTGTGCTTTGCAGCATTGATCCTGCGTCTTTCACAGCACTTAGTTTTAATGTTATGATCGTATTGACGAAATGTTCGTTGAAACTGTAACGAAGGGACAAAAACACGATGAGAACAAGTAACGTCAGGAAGAAGAACGCCCAATTTTACAGCTTCTTTGGTGGTGGTGTGGGGGGAATCCGACTCTCCCACCCAGAAGAAGTAGCCTCAGTACGACCCTGATCTTCAAACTATATCATTTCTGCTCTGCAGTTCACAAAGGGCTAAAATAAAGGAACCATGTGAACTGAACTTGAATAAAGTAAAGAACGCAGTGCTATCTTGTGGGATCAAAAATGAGAAATTAATTTGAGACCGCTGATTTAGGGCGGGAGGGAGTGGAGTGGTGCAACTTGTAATCCATATGACTTTGGTTGAAGCGATGGAAGACGTTGCGATTGCCGTAGCAATGACTGTCCTTGTTACAACGGTTGTGGCTTTAACCCGGAAGAGAACAGCGAGATGGCAAAACAGAAGGTAAGAAGGTACATTTTTATTCCTTGCATTCAGCTATAAAACGTAACTACCTCGAGTATGGCCCTTTTCACACAAGGCGTATTTTTTCCTCTTCCTCGGGTGACGTTTCTCTTCCCTGGGGGTCAACCAAGAGCTAGCGTTAAAAAATTAACAAATGGTGGCTAATGACGCTCTATCACGGTTAATGTTATAACGCTAGTAAAACCACCATTTGTGCTATTTTTATACCAGTGCATTCCAGCTATTCCACTTTTAACATGTCTGGCGAGCAAGCACAAAAAACAGGAATGCAGACCCCAACGTTGATGTTGCCACGGTTTGTACAGGCATAACTAAAGCCCCCCCCCCCCGGGGGGGTAGCAATAACGCGTGGACGCCGCTCCACAGCTCTCATTCTAGTTGATGTTTTCCGGTTTCGAGCGTGTCAGAAAAAGGCGTTACTCTCAGTGAAAAGGGCCTAGATATAATTATGGTTGTCGATCTTGACTAATTCCGTTATGATTACGTACTATCGGTCTTACTTCTCTATCAGGCGGTGGACCAAGCCATGGGTGACTAGACGAGATGAAGGAGGTAGAGACGCGTGCAGCTTATTATTCGATGAGCTGAGCTCTGAAGACCCAGAGGCAGATTTCAGAATGGACGAAAGTGCTTTCAATTTGCTTTACCATCGAGTGAAACCCAGAATCGCTAGGCAGGACACGGTCATGCGCCAAAGCGTATCTGCGAAAGTGCGGCAAGTGTCCCGACAATCGTTCATGTAAATCGAAATCCTTTCAGCTTAATATTCATTCTATTTCTTCGCTATTTCAGATTGGCTATTACATTACGCTTTCTTTCGACTGGCGAAAGTTTCAGAAGCTTGGCGTATTCGTTCAGGGTTCCTGCCAGCACTATTTCAACTATAATTCCAGACACATGTAGGGCCATTTACGAGTGCTTGAAAAACTCCTGCATGAAGGTAAATCGCTAAACCGTGTTCCGCTTGAGAACCTTTTTTCATCATTGTATATTTGGTTTTTACGGTCATAGGCTCCAGCAAGTGAAGACGAATTGCCGAAGAATTTCATCTTCAGTGGAATTACCCTCATTGTCTCGGTTAGAAACCAGTTTGATTTAGTTGAATGCTCATTGTAATCTTGTTTTGTTGCGCAGGTGCTATGGACGGTAAACATATCGAATTCCGTCCGCCCCGCAAAATGGGTTCGTTCTACTACAATTACAAGGGCAAAAATAGCAGTAGTGGACGCCTATTACCGATTTCTATTAGTCGACGTCGGGTGCAACGGACGCATCAGTGATGGAGGAGTTTTTCGGCGGAGTGATCTGAGTAATAACATCGAAAATAACTTGCTTAACTTTCCACCCGACGAAATGCTCCCTGGAACTTCACTGTCAGTACCTTTTTACCTGGTCGCTAAGATGCCTTCGCCGAAAGTCCGCGTATTCTCAAACCGTACAAGACTTTTCGGACTAATGACGAGAGGGTGTGTTCAATTATAGATTGTCACGAGCCAGGCGCGTCGTCGAAAACGCCTTCGGCATTTTATCCAATCGGTTTCGAGTCTTAATGAAACCGATGGAGCTAGACGTTGAGAAAGTGGAACTCATCACTCTTTGTTGCTGCGTCCTGCACAACTACTTACTCCCTACGTCTAGGGCGACATACGGCCCCTCAACAGATGGTTCATCGTGTCGTTTAAAGTCTTTAACAAAGCCCACCATCGGCAGATTGAGTAAAGCTGCAAAATGCGCCAAAGAAAACATGACGAAATATTTCAACACCACTGGTGCAGTGGAATGGCAGGACGAGGCCGTCATGAACTTCAACTTTTGATCTTTGATTAAGCAACACATTTTATTCACATGTAAACAGTTTTGTTCAAAGGAGTATGTACTTATAATATTAAAACGTAACTAATTTAATAATACTACTTAATTTTTATTAATTATTCTAACGTCTTAACGTTTAATTCTATTAACCTATTCGAGCTCGCTCAATTGAGCTTCAGTTAACGCATTAATTATACTCTTTTGCAGCAAAATTTGATTTGCCTTGGTCAACTCCTTCATCGAGGACGCGATGTATTTGCCAAAAGAGTCCAGGGGCCCTTCGGAGATTCGGCGACTGGTCGAGGAGCTCAGTGGCCTTCTTAATTAAATTTGTTTCTCCCTCTAGAGGAGGTTTCTTTCGGCTAGTAGGCTTTGGACCGCCGACATCGTCTGATTCCTGTGAACAACGCGTCAAGTTATGTGACAAGGAGCGCAGTTACTTACACAATCGGAATTGAGACGCCGTCGCTTCCTGGACGAGTTGCCACTTGAAGACGATATTGGTGGTGACATAACGTCTCTTTCCAGCGGGTTATCCTGCATGAAATAAGGACAGAACATAAAATCCAGGGAGCCCACCTCTAGAACAAAATTCCACCATATGGTCTACTTATTGACCGATTCCCCTGATTCGTGGAAAAATGACATATTACAATGATGCAGGTATGCCCCAACGAACAAAAAGTTCCAGTGCGATTGTAAAAAGTTCCAATTGAGTCAGAATACCACGGTGATTGATTGGAAATTAATACATAACCAGAACATAAGTGAATGGGTGCGTCAATGGTGGTATACTCACACTGTCACCCGATACGGTAAATGAAATGGTCTCGTCTGATGGCCGTCTCAAGTACGCCATTTCGATTTCCTGTTAACAATTTTGACTAATATTAGGAACAAGAAACCACTATTTGCATCAAGTTTAATATCTACCTACCCTTGTCCATGTCAAGGGTGAAAGGCCCCAAAATTCCATCGCCGATTTGGCTAACCGAAAAGGCCAATGGGCCCAAGGGTTCGACCGACGGAAGATTAGTAGTTCCGGCTCGGCTTTTAATATGGTCGTCCAAAAAAGACAACCCGTCGAAATACCACAGTGTTGGTTTATAAATCTAATTGAGAAATTGATGCGACCAACCCCAGTCACATTTTAATGTATCACTTAGGTTCCATAATATGAGGCAGCCCCTAGGAGAGAGATACTTACATCGTCGCTGGATGCCCCACTGCTTTTCGAGCATTCAAATTTCTTTTTCTCGGCGACATATGACGACCTGAGCGATTTCATTTCATTTATAATGTCGCTCGCCTCGCAATTAGGGCTGGTCTAAAAAACATGATAAAATAAATCAAGAATACGACAAAAACTAAGTCGCTCCAGGGGTTTCATTACCTGGTACGGCACTTGATCAATTCATAAATTCATGGAACGTACTTCTCTCAATGAATTTAAAATTGAATTAACTGCAGCCGATCTTTCGTGTTTGTTGTGGTATGACGGCGATTGCACATCATACAAACACCTTTCGTGCTCCCAAAGCTCAATGAGTTTGCTCACGTTACTTCGGTTCCAATCCATCTTCAAATACGAACAAACAGAAGAATGAGTACAATGTTAGTTTTAGAGGCAATTCATGTTTCGAATAGGTTCTTTTGGGGTTACAGTGCTCGAACCTAAAAGTAGTCAAGAAAGACAACAAGAAAGAAAATGTACCGTTTTAATTGTGATCATTAAAAGTTCTCTTGCTTGTTAAGTGCCTTTTTACTCTAAATTACAATAGGTTATGGGCCCAGTTCGGTGACTTGAGTCTGAACGGAAATAAATTAACGGAAATCGGCCGGAAAAACAAGAAGGAAACTCGGAAATGGCTTTGAGTGTTGTTACTGGGACGGGACTAAGTTTTGCGTCGCGGTTTGATGGAACCGGTTCGTTTGAAAATTGGGAGTTTCGTGTCAGCCTGCTCCTGGAACATAAAGGAGTTCTGAATGTCATCGTCGAAGAACTAGCCAAATTCAAGAAGGATGATGTGCTCGCCCGGAACATTATCGCTCAGAGCCTTGAGGACAACGTTTTGGTTTCAATTAGAGCATGTAAAACAGCAAAGGAAATCATGACGGCCTTGAGAGGAACGTATCTTCGACAAGGAATTGCCAGGCAAGTCGAGCTGCAACGGAAATTACGAAGCATGCGATTTGACGGTGTCAGTCCACTTAATAACTTTCTCGTTGAATACGAAAAGACAATCTCCGATCTAAGAGCTTGTGGGGGAGAGATTAAACAATCGGAAATTATCACTCAGCTTCTCAGCTCGATGCCGGAATCGTTTCAGTCGCTCACTACCTCTATAGACGTTCTCTATTGCCAAGATCAAACCAAAATTACTCTGGAGTTTGTGAAGAACAAGCTACTGATGGAAGAAGACAGGCAAAAGAAGAGCAGTACCTCAGCTGAAGACCAACATGCCATGGCTGCCTTAAAGTACAGAAAGTGGACCAAGCCAAGTCAACAAGTCGAAAGCACACGACAGCGGAATGATGATTACTTTCCATTCAATTGCCACGGATGCGGAAAAGTGGGCCACATGCGACGGAATTGCCCACGAAATCGATTCAACGGACGGCGACAAAATAATATGGCTGAAGTTGACGCGGAAGAGGAAACGACGTTTCTAACAGGAAATGTGAGTAGCAAGGGTCTACTTTCGTTCGTTGTTGACAGCGGTTGTACCCATCATCTTGTTAATTCGGAATTCGGGAAGTATTTGCACGATGTCGAAATAGTTGATTTCCCAATCAACGTGGCGAAAAAGGGATCTTCCGTCTACGCCAAAAAACGTGGAACGTTGTACGTCAAAGATCTCAACGGGAAGCCGATTAGAATAAACGATGTTCTCGAGTGTGAAGAATTGGCAACCAACCTGCTGTCGGTCAGAAAAATTGAAAGTGAAGGTCACGCCACGTCATTTTTGCTGACGGAAGAGTGACAATCGCCGACAAAAACTCAAAACACCTTATCGAAGGTGTACTTGAGGGGGGTCTATACAGAATCGAGTTGACTCCTCGCCGGTTGGAAGAATGTAATTTAACTATCGGCAGCGACCTTTTGCACCGTCGAATGGGACACTCATCGTTGTTTCCTGTGAATAAACCCTGCGTTACCTGTCTGAAGGGAAAACAAACGAGACAACCTTTCTCATCATTGCCACCTGAAAAACGTCCAACTCGCATTCTCGAGGTGGTGTCATCGGACGTGGCCGGGCCATTTACTCCTGCTACTTTCGATGGTATGCGGTATTACGTCACTTTCATAGACAATTACTCTCACTTCTCGTATGTATACCTCATCAAGAATAAAGATGAAGTAATAGAAAAATTTAGAGAATACTCTGCTGAAGTTGAGAGTAAGTTTGAAAGAAGAATTTCACGGCTTCGCTGCGACAACGGCGGTGAGTATTCTTCACTTGCCTTCAAGAATTTATGTAAGGAAAAGGGAATCAAAATTGAATACAACGTCCCTCGTACACCAGAGCAGAACGGCGTGAGTGAACGGTTTAACAGGACAGTTATGAATATGGCCAGATGTAACCTATTCGATGCAAAACTCGACAAATCATTCTGGGGAGAAAGCGTGAAAGCGGCGGCTTACGTAATCAACAGGATCAAAACGTCGGCAACTAAAGAGGACAGGACTCCGGCAGAAATATGGTTTGATCGAAAAGTTGAAACCCACAACATTCGTGTTTTTGGATCACAGGCTTTTGTACACGTTCCCAAAGAAGATCGCAACAAACTTGATTCCCGATCGCAAGAAATGAAAATGATGGGATACACGAGCAATGGCTACAGGCTTTGGGACCCACTTCGTCGCAAAATAGTGACTGCTCGAAACGTGACTTTCAACGAAAGTCCAGGAAGACAAGAATCGGTTGTAGATTTGGAAGAAGACAGGGATTCCTCCTCTTCGAGTGATTCTTCCTCGGAAACCATTCCAAATCCGGAGGATGCACAACAAGAAGTTCGTCGGAGCAGTATTCGAACAAAAACTGCACCAAAGAAACTTGATGACTATGAATTGTACTACGCGCTGTCTGCAGGATGCCTAGTTTCTGAACTGCCAAAAACCTACCATGAGGCAATTGAGAAGGACCGTGGTTGGAAAGAAGCTGTAAATGAGGAATTGACCTGTTTGGACAAAAATGAAACTTGGGAATTAGTCGAGCCTCCAACCCATACCAAAATTATCGACTCGAAATGGTTTTTCCGTGAAAAACAAATTGATGGCCGCACAGTCAAAAGAGCTCGTCTGGTCGCCAGAGGTTTTCAACAGCCTTCTTCATTTGAAATACTCTACGCACCAGTCGCAAGAATGGTATCTGTTCGTTCGCTGTTAGCCCTAGCAGTGGAAAAGGACTGGCATATTCTTCAATTGGACGTCAAATCGGCGTTCTTGCACGGTACGCTGAAAGAACCTGTCTTTATGTATCAACCTGACGGACTCGAGGGGCATTCTCCAAATTTGGTATGTAAATTAAAGAAGTCACTGTATGGTTTAAAAAATGCGCCTAAATGCTGGAATGACTGTTTTCACGATCAAATCACAACTTTGGGGTTCAAGAGGTGTAATTCAGATCCATGTTTATATATTATGGAAAATATTATCCTTTTGGTTTATGTTGACGACATTTTGTTGTTTAGTTCCGATCGAAGTAGTCTTTTGACGACGAAAGTCAAATTGGGAAACATTTTTGACATGAACGAATCAGAAGTTGATTGGAAAGTTATTAAGTTTTTAGGGCTCGAAATTACGCGAGAAAAAGAATGCTTAACAATTTCTCAGAAAGAACTTATTTCAAAGGTGTTGATGTCATTTAATATGAATGATTGTAAACCGTCAGATATCCCTATGCAGCCCAAGCTCCAGTTGAACAATGCGCATAAGGGGGCTGAGGAAAGCTTGCCTTACAAAGAATTGATTGGTTGTTTGATGTACATAATGCTAGGAAGTAGACCAGATTTATGCTACCCCGTAACTTTTTTCAGTCAATTTCAGAACTCATACGATGTGAGCCATTGGAAGCATTTAAAATCAATTTTGCGATATCTTAAAATGACACAAAATTTCGGGCTGAAATACAGCAAATATGAAAGTAGAGCGATTTCACTTACCGCTTATGTTGACTCTGATTTTGCTTCTGATGAATTGGACAGAAAAAGCTTAACTGGATTCTTGTTAAAAATTAATAATAATGTAGTTTTCTGGAAAACAAAAAAACAGCAAGTGGTGGCTCTTTCAAGCGCAGAAGCGGAATACATTGCTTTATGCACTTGCGCTACTGAATGTCTATTTCTCTCTCAGTTGTTGAAGGAAGTACTATCCACTGAATTAACTAAAATACTCGTTTTCGAAGACAATCAGTCTTGTATTAAGATGGCGTCAACTCTTGAGACTAAGCGTTCCAAGCATATTGATGTAAAACTTCATTTTATTCGTGATTGTGTCATGAAAAACATTATTGAAATTAAATACGTTAGCACCTTTCAGCAACCGGCAGATTTACTTACTAAAGCTCTTGCTTGCAACCAGTTCAAAAGGTTGAGAGATCTGATTGGAGTAATTGAAGTCTAGAAAATTATTGTACCTTTCATTTTTATTGTTTCATGATGTCGTTTGTTTTTCGTTTTAATGATGTTTACTTCAGTGCGTTTACTACTTATACTATTATAATTTCTTTGTATTGGGGTTTTCAAGAATTGGGGGGGAGTGTTAGTTTTAGAGGCAATTCATGTTTCGAATAGGTTCTTTTGGGGTTACAGTGCTCGAACCTAAAAGTAGTCAAGAAAGACAACAAGAAAGAAAATGTACCGTTTTAATTGTGATCATTAAAAGTTCTCTTGCTTGTTAAGTGCCTTTTTACTCTAAATTACAATATACAATTCACCAAAATTAACTGTATATCAAGTAATATCATACAATTTATTCGTTGGAGAAGCGATCGAAGAAGCTGACAAGACGCTCGGAAAAAAAAACTTTATTTTATCCAACTGAACTAAATAAAAATAGTTTTCTGTAACCGCCTACAAGGTTAAAAGGCGCCAGAAAAAAAGGTCAAGGAATAAGTTCTGAGAAAGTGTCGGACATTTCTTGCTCAAGTACTTGTCTGCCCATATGGCAATATATTTCAGTGTTCAAACTTGGTTCAAACGAAGCATTTTGGTTTTTTGTTTCACTTCAGTAGAGGGATTTAAGAGAGGGGGTAATAAAAATGCTTCAAATATGTGCGAATGATTTCATACTAAGCCCCTCCATGGGCATAATAAATAAAAAAAAATCAATTTCTTGAACTATCATTCAACCAAACAAACCTAAAACTTCACTTTTAATGTTTTTGAACTACTTTGAACACCAGCTACAGTAGAAGACAGGACAGAAAAGTCTCCGTGTGTACAGGGCTTAATAGTGAACTAAGTTATGAGATTTGATATTGCTAGATGAACTATGATTTTGCTTAATTTGTTCAGTTGCAATAAAATATCACGGAAAAAAAAGAAAAGAAAAGAAAAAAAAAAAAAAAAAAAGAAAAGTTTGAACAAAAGCGAATCGGCGAGAACGGCTAAAAATGTGTCACCGTCGCTGAAAAACAAGAAATCAAAAAGTGCCCCTGTCAAGTTGGTGAATAGGCAATGTACGGTCGTTTCACGCTTTAGAGTCGATAATGCAACGCGTTCTCCCACCGGCGCCGGCCATTGTTGTTGATTCACATGGTAATGTAGTGACCTCTGCCAGTCGTCGTTGCTCAAGTGAATTCCCGTGAGGTAGACTAGACTGTGGTGCGATCTCGCGGGAGAAGGATTGAAGCTTGTAACACCCTCTCGGGAGTGCTGCCGCAGACCTGGTGGGTGGCGGTTTAAGGAACTTTAACGTGGAAGAAATTCGAAAAATACTTAAAATCGGTCGTTTTTTAACGATATCACGCAATAATTATTGGTTTAATGAAATGCTGTGGAATTTCCAGGCTCAGGGCCGTTTGGAGCAATCTTCTACGTGGAGTGAGAGAGCTTATTCACATTTTGTTGGCTGCAGTCCGGAAGACTTCTTAGAAAGTGCCAATAAAGTTAAAATAATTATTTTTGAAGAATTGCCTGCCTCATTGAAAACGATAATTGACCTTTTCTACCTCTTTAAATCCCGGATTTTTGTTCTTACTTTGAGACTGTGCACGTAGACAATGTTCATTCATCGCATTTCCGAGTAATGAAAGGCATGAATTACAGCTCAAGTCGACAATAACACGGTAATTTATTTGAAAAAAAAAAAAAAAAACAGCCGGGACTCCACAGAGTGATCGGCTACTTATTACACCAGAGATACTTATTAGCTATTATTATTACACCACCACTGCGCTGAAAATAGTACACAATATCCGTGGGTCGATGTACACCTCAATTGTCCTAAATAATTTGAACTTAAACCCGGTCAAGTGAAGGAATGCCGGAAATTTGTGTTCAATAGCTGAATTCAGGGTAAAGTCTCGTGAGCTAGCCAGCAACGTCAAACCACGTCACGCCGTCGTAGGCTGACGCGAGGCCCACACGCCGTACACCCAACCAAATTGCACAATTTTAGAGGCAAATATAGCTGCGAAATCAAAATTACAAGTTTCCTGGCTGAAGATTCGCGAAATCGCCAAGTTTTGGGGTCTTTTTCGTGGCGACGGGTTCAACAGAGCCAAATAGCCCGAGGAACTCGACATAAGGGCGAAATTCCACGGCATTGCGACGCCGTGGTCATAAATCCTGCTAAAAATGTTTTTCTTCTAGCAAATGGCCCCATTTCATGGGAGAGCCGAAAACAAAAGTCGGTCTCTCTGTCCTCGACCGAGGCAGAATATGTCTGTATTAATGAGGCTGCAAAAGAAGCCCTCTATTTAACTTCATTAATTAAGGAAATGTTGTATAATTTTAAGATTGAAGAATTCTCAAAACCAATTTCAATTTTCAACGACAACCAAAGCGCAATTAAATTGGCAGAAAATCAAACTTATCACAGACGTTCTAAGCATATAGATATTAAGTATAATTACATAAGAGAACAAGTCGAAAGTAAAAATATATCACTAATGTACATGCCAACAAATGAGATGCCGGCGGACATGTTGACTAAACCCCTCGGTAAAAAGAAACATCATGATTGTTGTACTTACCTTAATATAATTTAAGCCCCTGGCTATTAAGGGAGAATGTTGTAAATTTGTAATAGCCCGGACCCTTGTCATTTATAACCGCTAGATGTTTTGTTACCTCACCTCCAAGTTTTTAAGATAGCCTGCCAGTTGTTGTTTTTTATGCGTCTCTTGGGAATCACGAATAAACCCTTTTTATAAGTGTTTGCAATACAATGGGCTTGTTAGTTATTTCGGACTCCTCTCAATTACCAACAAATGAAACCTGCGTATGATCGAAACGGGCGCTTAGACCTACCCGGTTTCACCACCGATGAAATCTCTCAGTCGGAACGCT
>JAWNBC010000031.1:0-12911 GCA_038030265.1 Corythucha ciliata
ATAAACCTCAATATTAGCGCTTTTCTCCCTACGGTTTCAGCGTTTTTTTTCTATTTCACCCGTGGAAAAAGCTATTTTTGCCTGCTATAACTGGCATAAGAGTAGCACCGGCTATTGCAGTGATTCTCAATCTGAGGGGGCGCGCCCTCCTACTACGGCAAATTCGAAAAACGCTCGTGGGCACCGAGCCTTATAGTGCAGTCAAAAAACTTTTTTATGAAAGGCTCCAAGCGGGTAAAACTCGTCCAGCCCGGAGACTTGGTACAAAAATTTCATAATAAAGTAGAATACTAGATCCGACGAGTGCCGAGTTATTGAAGAGAAGGGGAAAATTTGTAAAAATGCCTAAATTTGAGATGTTTGATAGAAATAGAATGGTGGTTCCTGACGTATTTGTGAATGCTGGTGATTGATTTGGTCGAATGAAAGCAAAATCAAGTCGATAGAGGGCCAATAATTTCCGCGTCATGTGAATTATAACTTGTTTCTAATGGACCCTGAGGGCCCAAATTTCCAGATGGTTCTAGGAACACGTGTTTAGAAAGTTAACTGAATTTACCATAACACGTCTCTCTCTGTAAATTCACGCATCTCCTGTAAATTTGGCCAAGTGGCGCTTACGATACTTTGCCTTTCCAGTAACGATATGTGTAGTTCAGACAAACTCGAAAACGCACCGAGGTGTTGCGGTCCAGTCTTCGACTCAATTAATTGCCGGGCTGATGAGAGCAGGACTGAGTAGTAGCTCTGATAGCTGAAAGACTGAGGTCGAAACGGACCTCAAACGCGTCCGCACGTTTGCGTGTCCTGAAAACACGCATCGTTTCTCGGAAAAGTTTTCACTTTCTTGTTTCTTCTTCACATTCCTTCTAAATTATTTTTTTCTCTTTTTCGAGGCGTTTGTTTCACAAGCTTCAATGTTCCTTATAGGGAGCTGAATTTCATTCTCGTCGTGTGAACTTAGGATTTTCTAATGGATTCATTTCTGTCGGTTTTACTTCTTTTGGTTGAATTGTAAATTTGATTTATTTTATTTTTGTTTTCACTCCATTTTATTTCTTTGGTGTTTGAGAAATGAGTTCTTCCCCCCCCCATCCCAGTTTCATTGTTTTATCTGAATGACCTGAGTAAAACACATTTCATGGATTTAAAATCAAATGTACACGGGCTGGAGTTTTTTGATTACGTAACCCAAAGTACACGAATGTTATAAAATAGCTTATTATACATTCGTTTTCTTCCTCGTCCAAATTACTTACCGGAATGTGTTTGTCTCCTCTTTTATTCGATTTACAACGATTTCTGATGTAGTTGGCGGTTTTTACAGCATCGGCCCGAAAAGCCGATGGCATATTGACTTCCAACGTGACGCATTAGCCGTTTCTCCTATTCTCTCTTTCAGAGGTTCCGTTTTGCATAGCAGTATCCAACTATATTTATATGCATGTCGATCATCACTTTCTAGCATTATTTTTAAGACATTTTGAGAGTCGCGTTAAGGTGGGCGAAATTTTTGGTCAATTTTCTCCAAGTGTTCCAATCTTAGCCGAGCCGAGCTGAGGTGTATGAGTCACTCAGGCCATGCTGATATGAAAATGCTGGGCGGCTTGGGTGGGGCAGGACGCCCAGCATTTCCGAACCCCCCCCCCCCAGCCCTCACACTATGCGAAATTCAGGCGGTTTTGGTCAGTAAATTAGGCACTCCTGCAGGTTTTCACCAATGTTTTCTTTCTTTCTTTTACTATTTCTTCTTTTCGTGAATGGTGGAGGCAGTTCCTTTCATTTCCTTTCGTGCTTGCTTGTCGATTTTTGCTCTTTTTGCGCGGATATTTTCGCTGCATGTTCTAGAACTGACACACTGCGCTTGACTTATGCACGTTTCTATGGTGTTCTTTGGCTTAGAACGAGTTTTTCGTGAGTGAGTCGTTTCACGGAGATGAAGTCATGACCGCTTGGCGCTTCGGGTTTACTTTTTACTTTGTTGACATAGGTACATTACTTTTCCATGTTGGCTTTCATAAAAAATAATGTCCCGTCAGCAGTTTTTGATTATTTTTTAGGAAAATAGAGAAATTATAACAGAGAAATAGGCTACCGTACATCCAAAACTGGTGAACGGTAGCGTTTCACCTTCAATATTCGTCCCTTTTTTTCACTGCTGATTGATCGTGATGAGTTTTAGAGCGTTCTCTTTTGCCAGTTTGAGCCTAATTGACTGTAAGGATTAGAGGAGTGACAAAGTCGTCGTTTTTGACAAAATTTGTTCCTGAATGACCAACCAGGAGAGTATAGAATGTGCTGGGAGAAGATCGTCACCGGCAGCATTTTAGCCGTAAAGTGGTCAGACGTGCGACTAAAAATTCAACACAACAGCGATTTTGAGCGTTCTATACGGGTTAAGATAGCGGCATTTCTAGGGGTGTCCGATATCACTCTCGAGAGTAATTTGAGCCCACTTGGAACGTTATAACAACCGCGTGGGAATTTTATGCTCTTTTCAAGCCGCACCCAGCTAATTGACGGAAAAAACTCCTTCGCAGCCAATCCAACTAACAATTCGACATCGGTAGTACTTCGCGGAAGTCTAACAGAAGCTGTTTACAGAAGCGCAACTATTTCTGAAAAACTTGCAATAGCCTTCTATAAGACCAAAAAGGCTGAAGGTTTCCATTATTACCGAAGTTGTAGAGAGCTTCGGATGGACCTATAAGAGGAAGATGGGATGACTTTACAGAGACATCAGCTTCTATAAGGGACCTACAGTAGGCCTTAAACAGGTTTAAAGGAGCCTAGTAGCGAAACTCAACGGAGAAGAAAAATGGCGGGTAGACTTCGATAAGCAAATTTCTTTTAGGTCTCCAGAAGGTTGTATTGCAAGCTTTACCGAAACTCAGTGGTAAAATAATAATAAATACAAGAAAAAAAATTAATTCGAATGTAATGATATTAATTAGATAAAGTGTGTGTGTGCTCTTCTGACGAAGACATTTTCCAGAATTACTCATTTTACGTATTAAATTCACATTATTTCAATTTTATACCAGAAAACTTCCCCGATGCTAGGATCGAACCTGCCAAATCAAATGTGAGTCCTAAACTCTGGCGATGAGATACCTCATTGAGTTGGAGGCATCGTGAAAAGCTCTTTTTATAGCATTCACAATTAAAAGTACAGAATATAATTTGAACAAAACCATTGAAAGTTATATTATTACCTACGTTGAATTAGTTGAATTTTGTCCATCCGGTAGTTAAAAATTAAACTTCCCCCTTAAGAAGCACCTGGGGCCTTAGTACGAACCCGTGTGAAAATGCCACGTGATGCGGTTGCTATGGCGGGATAATGTTATTTCTTATTCGGCGTCCTTGGATCCCGCTTGCGGCATTTTTTCCCGAACTTTCGTACTAAGGCCCCTGATATTTGATTTCGTCGTGAAAACATGCCGCAAGCGGGATCTAAGGACTCCGAATAAGAAATAACATAATCCCGCCATAGCAACCACACTTGCGGCGTTTTTCCCGACGTTTCTGAATACGGCCCCAGGTGTTTACATGTTTATTGCCAGTGCAATGACGTCACATACACTCCACCGTGCCAGTGAAGAGTTGGCAAATGGGAAACGCTATTAGTGTTGACTTCTATCACAAAAGTGAGCATTTTCCAGTTTGCGCAGCTTTGAGCCGGTATCGTGGTGATAAAAAATTGCTCATTCTCTCATTTCTCTCGGAAACTGTCATAAATCAAACTATTGCTGCCTAGAGAGCGGTAAACAGACGGACAGTTTTTTCCTCGTATCTCCAACTATTTGATAGTATTTTCTTTTAACAACATAATATAGAGTCGTTTTCGCACAGTATTAATTACAATTTCGTCACCATCCAGCGTCCACGTAGTTTTCACGCTCATTTTAAACAAAAAACCTTCACCGTCACCGTCAAAAATCGTTGATGAACAGTTCATCACCGTCATGAATGGCCGTCTCATTTGAAGCGGTGCCGCAGTCTGTTGACCGCTCTCTAGGAAACTACTGGTGTGATTTAAAAGGGGATTTTTTCTACCGCTATATTACGGCACCGCTTTTCTAGGAAACCAAAGCTTAACAGAAAAAAAAATGTGTTCTTTGCAAATCCGGCGCCAGAAGTTCGTTTGGAAACGACAAAATCTCATTTTATTGAGAAAAGCGAGATACTGCTCTAAATAACGATTGAAAAATCATATCTCGGAAACTATTGAGTTTCAGACCATGATATATTTGGCTTTTTTGATTGCAAATCAAATCTACTTTAACCCATTTTACTTTTTTGTAGTTATTCTGAAACACCAGTGTGTACTTACATGCGTATTACATCTTTCATAAATACATCAGCGCTCATGTGACGACTAAGTGAAACGACCTCCTGGGGTATCCTTCAATTTTCAATTGGATTTATTTCAATAATTTTCTTTATATTCTGATTCTCACGACCACAATAAACAAAACAAAGCAAGTGACACCGGTCAGATGTTACCCCACATGGTTAGTTCATCTTAGCTCGGCAAAAGCGCTGCTGTATTTATGAAAGATGTCAATAACACAATTAATTGATGCTAATTAATAAGTTCGATAGTTATAGGCAAAAAGTTATTGGGAAATTACTCATTTTGCGAATTTCCTACTGCGTTTTATTGCAACTTATCGGGTCTTTATAAAAACGCCATAGATGACTCCTTATAGGAAATTTAACGAGCTTTCAGATGAGTTTAATCGGATGGATAGTTTTGAGTTATAGGCCGAAATGTGACAAAAAACGTTTTTTTGCAGCAAATTTCAAATTGTTTGACGTTATGTCTCAGTCTTAGGCCCCTTTTACACGAGTAAGTTTTTTGATCAAAGTAGCCATTTTGAAAAAAATTGGCAGATGTTCCATGCTTCAAATACTGGAATTTTCGTATGCGGTGATTTTATCTTCGCTGATATCTCGAGTTTCGTGGAATTCGACAGGAACTAAATCTATTGTTATTCCATTCATTAGGTAGTTTGGGGTGAACCGCGTTTCGCTGTGTATTGTGTTATTATATTCGTTTACGCACTGATGAGCCAGCGTAGTCCAAGCTATTTTCTTGGGATTTTCATTAATTCTGCATCTTATTCTGTTGACTAAGGTCTAATTTAGCCGTTCGTTTATCCCATTTGAGCGGGGACTGTCAACGGCAGTGAATATATGTGTGATATTTTCGTCTTCTAAATATTTTTGAAATTCTTTCGAGGTTAATCCTGCGTATTGGTCTGTTAGTAAAGTTTCAATGCTATTATTAGTTTTCTTCTGTGTGTCCCCGATGAGTTTAATGAAATCGTTAGTTGTTTGGTTTTTTTATGTTGAAATGTATGCGTATCTAGTAAAGTGGTCAACCAGTAGGTGTAAATATTTTTTTGTTGATCGTCTTCCTCCAAAACCCCCTATCGTGTCGAGAGACATGATTTGAAAGGGTTCCGTCGCTGGCCCCAAATGTCCTAACAGGCCAATTAGTTTCCCTCTCCTGGATTTATTTTTAATACAGATTTTGCAAGAGGCGCAATATTTTCGTACCATATCGTACATCTTAGGAAAGTGGTAATGAGGTCTTATCGTGTTAAGTACATGTTGGGAGCCTATGTGCCCGAGAGATAAGTGAATTCGCTCTATTAATTTTTGGCCATATTCAGAGTTTAATATTATTCGTTCCTTGTTTTTGGTTTTTCTGAAAATAATCCCATGTCTTAATGCGTCACCCATCCCAATTGCCATATTTTCTTGGGTTGCCTTAATTTCATTCATTTTGAGGAGATTGACTGTTTTGATGATATCAGGACCGCTATTTGTATCGCTGTCCAACACGGGACTTCTGGATAAGCAATCCGCTTCTGCATTTGTTTCTCCAGGATTGTACTTGACGTCGAAATTGTATTGAAGAAGGTAATGCGTCAAGTCGCCGAGTTCCTCATCGGGTCTTGAACGTATTTTTAAATTTTCCAGGGGCTTATGGTCCGTGAAAACAGTAAATTTGTTGCCAAGAAGCCAGTATTGCCAATACTTGACTGCCTCTTTAATGGCTAAGCACTCAATATATATAGCCTTCTTTCTTTTTTGTGCCTCATTCAGTTTTTTGGAGAAGTTCGCGACTGGTTTTAATTGTCCATTGGTTTGAGGCTGTTTGAGCACTGCTCCTATGCCGTCTAAGCTCGCGTCAGTGTATATGTTAATTGGTAAGGACCTATCAAAGATAGCTAGAATGGGGGCTGATGTAAGGTAATGTTTGATTTGCTCGAAGGAGTCTTGGCACTTGTGCGTCCATTTGAAATCGACATTTTTCCACAGCAAGTTATAAAATGGTTCTAAAATTTTTGTAGAATTTGAAATGTATTTGTGATGGAATCCACCTCCTTATATCGGTTGTCCCTCTGCGAATGCTCCTCTTCAAACTTTTGGAACTCACTACAACCAATTACTTTAGCAGTCTCTGCTAAAGTAAGCCAGATGCTTCGGATAGGATTTTAAATTACTATTCGTCACATCCGTTTCAGCAAAAATTTAATGTGTTGAAAAATAGAGTTAGACGCGTGATGTTGTTGAGTGATTTTAGTTTCCACACGTCTAACCTGAGTAAATTAAGGACGATGTTTGTACACAATAACTATCCATCTAGTCTCATTGAAGCTGTGATACGGAAACAGAAGTATGAAATGTATAAAAAACCATCAGTGCGTGATAGACCTGAGAATGATGGTGCCAGTCAATTAATTCCCACACAAATAGTAGGTAAGAATGGCTGTGATAGATTAAGTATCCCACATATTGTACCTGATAATGGCTGTGATAGACTAAGTTGTCGGTCTGTTAATTGTGGCTGTGACGGTAGGTGTAACTCCCCTGGTGATAAAATTAGCTGTGATTTTAGTAATGTTGGATTTGTTGGTTTTATTTATATTGAAGGGCTTACGGAGAAATTAATGAAATTAGTTAAGCAGGAGGAGATTTTTTGTAATATAAAACTATATAATTACATGGCCAATAGAGTAAGCCAGTTGGTGCCACCGCTTAAGGATAAGACGGACAAAATGTTGAGTTCACATGTCGTGTATGCGATTGATTGTTCTTGTCATAGGGTATATGTTGGCAAGACAATACAGCTCGTAAAAAGTAGAATGGCACAGCATGCTAATAATATTAGAAATAATCAAGGGTGCACTGGGCTCTCACAACATGTGATTGAAACGGGTCATGTTGTGGATGTGAGTAGTGTTAAAATTGTTGCAAGGGACAGTAATGAAAGGAGGCTTCAATGGCTTGAGTCTGTCCATATTAAATTGATGAGGAATAATGTTAATTTGCAGGTTGATTCCAACAGAGTTTGTGAACAGTATAATCACATATTAGAAATGTACCGAAAAACGAATTTTGGGAATAGAGCAATGGTGATGCCGTTGGGGAGTGGTGGGGATTAGTGGTAAGGGAGTGATAGATTGGTGGCTTCAAATAGTTTCAATTGCGCAGAATGTATGTTTAGTTGCGTTACTTGCAGTAGAAGGGTAAGATGTCGTTTTTCGTTTATGCTCTTGGCTTATTTTTTACGTGTGAATTTGAGATTTTGAGTAATTTATTGTTCGTGTTGTTCTTGAATACAGTGTCAGTTGCTGATGAGGGGTCACAGTTGTGCCCGAAATGCATTCGACAATTAAAAGAGACTGCTAAAGTAATTGGTTGTAGTTAGTTCCAAAAGTTTGAAGAGGAGCATTCGCAGAGGGACAACCGATATAAGGAGGTGGATTCCATCAAAATAGTCATTTTCGGCGAGTTTGGGTCCTCTAATGACCAGGAAAATACAATGTGCTGGGAGCTCGTCGACGAAATAAATTCTAACGGAAGACGAGCTCCTTGCACATCATATTCTACTAGTACTAAAGCCCGAAAACCGTCTCTAAAGCCGGCTTCACATGTGATCTGAAAAAAGCTCGGCTTTGAGCTGTATCCAATGAAATATAACTAATTAAAACGCGGGTTGCTCTTTGATTG
Source organism: Corythucha ciliata (assembly GCA_038030265.1). Classification (NCBI taxonomy): domain Eukaryota; kingdom Metazoa; phylum Arthropoda; class Insecta; order Hemiptera; family Tingidae; genus Corythucha; species Corythucha ciliata. The sequence continues at coordinate 8,032 of JAWNBC010000031.1, forward strand.
GCTACAGCTCAAAGCTTAAGCTGTCACAGCTCGCATGTTAAGGCGGCTTGACCGCGAGGGCAACATCGTCGTTTTTGACAAGTTTTGGTACTCAAATGAACAGGTGAGTAGAATGTGCTCGACGATCGTCGACGAATTAAATATTAACGGGAGCCGAGCTCCTTGTACGTTATATTTTCCTAATAGGAGAAACAGAAAGTCCCAACTTTAGTATCACGCGTGATAAAAGGGGCATAATCGTCGTTTTTGACAAGTTTTGGTCCTCTAATGACCAGTAGAATAGAATGTGTTCGGGAGCTCGTCGATGATGTACAAAGATTAGTCGCCCCCAGCTAAATCGCGATGAATACATGTGCTCGGGCATAGGTTTTCCTCATTCCAGGGCCTTCTGGCTCTGCCTGCGTCGAGGCTTTTCTTAGAACTTCCGGCGGGTTGATGATAACGTAGCCGCTGCCCTCAGGAAAATTCGTATGGCTCCGGAAAACTGGCCGAAGCGGCTAAAACCACCGGAATGACGGGAAGAACTCTTTTAACGGCTCGTCCGATGGAAAATCTGTTTCTATTTTCTGATTCCCCGTGATGAGAAAGTCTGATATATACGAAGTTTCGCCCATTTCTATTTTTTGGCCATTTTCACAAAAAAATCCCTGTTATATGTTCACGTACACGTATTTGTCATGAACCATTTAATAAATAAACTGAACGATCAAAGCATAATGTTAATACACAACAATTCTCCTCCTCCCCTAACAATTTTTTTTTTTTATTCTGTGCCAAAGTCATATGGAAAACCAAGTTATTCGACTTCCCATGATTTCTATATAGAAAAAATGAAGCGGTTTGAGGGTGGGGACTTTTGCTCCCGATTGGCTGCGCTTTCGTCGCATTGAGGGCTAAAACCCGCTAAATACAAAATTTCTACAAAAACAAAAAGTTGAAAGAAACACATTGTTATCAAGATAGATTTCACGCTTGAATGTTGATCCGTGTTCTCGAAGACTTTTCCCCAATATCCCCTCCAGCAGAGTGACGCGCTGGAAATCGGAGCTAAGTAAGATAAAATTGAGGCTTATTATTTTTCAATACATAGGGGAGACCGGGGCTAGTTGCCACAGGGGCATGTTGTCACAAGAGCTGATTTTCTCGTTGGAAATGGTTGGAATTGATAACGCGCACGACCGTAGTTGGCTTTCAGTTGGTTTCCTAGTTGGGCATTGTCCGCAAAATGATCTGGCGGAAAAATGACCATTTACGAGGGCGATTCTAGGTAAGGGAAATTTCGTTATAACTTTTGGGTTTTTTTATACTCGGTTCTCGATGACGGATCTTCTTGGAATCCGAAAACGACTATCAGATTCGACAGATAGAACCCTCCACTAGACCTATCAAGAGTGCTTGAATGAAAAACCTGCTTTTATCGCTGGCGGTGAGTTGGGTTGTAAGAATATAGCACTGTGGGGCTGGTTGTCACAACACGTGTGGGGCATGTTGTCACAAAAGTGTGCGGTCCACTAGCACGCTCCCAGTGCTTCGAAACACCTGATGCGTTCGTAAGGTTGTCAACTAGACGCTTCAACGTGATTTAGTGGCGTCCTTGTTACGTCGCTTGATGCCTATTGACGTATCATCGAAGTCACCGAAGCACAACGGAGCGAAAAAAAGCTCCTGGTTGAAAAACGTACGAATACGTTTCATGTTCTCCGAAGCACTTGAAGCGTGCTAGTTGGAGCGCATCCTCCGTGAAGCACGTGACAAATTGACAATAAGCCCCATTGCAATAACTTGGGGGAGGAAGGAACCTGCACCCTGCACCTGCTAAGCTGCACAAGCTAGCTGTGGGTATCCTACAGGTAGATTGCAATTAAAACAAGGGCCGATTCCTCATGTTTTCCCAGAAACACATAGCTGTTCGCGTGGAGTAGTTAAACGGAGTTCCCTACCACATAGTACAACCAAATGCTTCGGTGAGTGTTCAGTAAATGCCATAGCTTATAACTTAACTTTAACAACTATTGTTCATTGAAATGCATCATTGTAACTGACGACTAAGCCTGTACACGATGCAATGAAAGCGCGAGGAATTTTCAAGAAGAAAGAGATGCGGATTATAGCTGAGCGCGTTTTCAGTCCGAGGGATGATCACTTCTCGAGTTATGGCATAATTTGTAGGGAATTTGCAAAGTTTTTTCTCTCCAATAACAGTTTTTCAGAGTAGGTACATTTCTTTTACGTCAATTGTAGTCCGGGAGCCCACCGTATGAAAAATCCCGGTCATTTGATCGTGTCTGGCACCCGCGCAGGACGTTCTTTATGGTCTAGGAGATGACACTTCGTTCGCTCACAGCAGAGCTAGCTGTTGGCAAACATACCTTTGGGCTGCTTGAAAGCGGCTGGCAAGTGTAAAAATTAATCCTTCGCAAACAATAAACTATAGAAAACCATCGCCTTCCAATTTCAAATGAAGCCCTGGCTGCTTAGTAAGCCTCGAAATTTCGCATTTTTTAAAGTTCGCTCATGGCGCTATCTACCATGAAATTGGATGGCGTTGTTGGTTTCGTAACGTATTGGTCGTGGGAAACAAACTTTTACTCTCGTCAGTCGTTTTCAAACCACCCAAAGTCGTGTTTGTCAACAGCTAGCTCTGCTGTGAGCCCCTGTCCCACGGAAAATTTCTGGCGATCTCAGAAATGTTACCTCCTAGACCAGAAAAACGTCCTGTGCAGGTGCAGGATCAAATAACCCGGAATTTTCATACTGTGGGCTCCTTGGGTGGATTCGAATTAAAAATAAAAAATAAACTAGTTTGCGCATCGCATTAATATTGTACGTGTACAGGCTGCTTAAGGAAAGGTTGTGCACAATATAATATGACCCAACACAGTTGTTCTCAACAGAATCGTTGGATTTAACGCTACTCCTCTGCCTTCTTAACGCAGATTCACAATTGACACCGTTAAATCATTTATTAATTCGTGGATATTGTGGATGTGGCATATACATATAACATGCAGGAACAGTCATCTTTGGGTAATAATATTTCGCCCGCCAGAATAGGGCTGCAGCACGACAGGTACTTTTCAACTCTGAATCGGCTCGTGGAACGACGAAACAGTCCGAAGTGCACGCCGAGAAAATGTTTACTAACTGTAGTAAACACAGATAACAACGACACAGATTAGCCGATTCCAGTCAGAATAATCAATGCACGACGGCGGTCTTTCAGTATTATCCGACCGCTTGTTCCGTTTGTGTCACAATGAATTTCGCATATGTTGAGGACTATAAAAGTGATGTTTCGTGTTCGTCTGGAGATGATTTTCAACCAAAACCGAAGAAAGCTAGAAGAGCAGATCGAGAATGGCACAAAATTCGAGAATTTCAGTCCAGTGGTGAGTAATAATAAAATACCAGTTAGATAAGTGTGACGAATAACATAAGTACTAATAATTTCAATAACATGAGTAGACATTAATATAGTGTTATAATAAATTATTTTTTTGGTTGTTTGTTACAGAAGAAGCAGAAGATTATGTCAGGTCATTATTTATTTGGAAAAAATAATCGCAGAAGGATTCAATGGCCGGGAGAAAAGTGGAATTTCGCTGCGCTGCTGGAAAGTATCGTACTATAGAATGCCCCGCTGGATTATATCTTCTTTACCATGCAAATAGTATGGCAGTATCCTTATTTGAGACAGAATGCCAACATGATAACCACAATTCTGATCCGTCTAGAGGGCTTTCGATTGAAATTCAAAACTTTGTTCGTAGTAGGTTTGAAGAGGGCCTTCATAAACCTAACGCCGTATTGGCTGCTATTAGACGGAAGAACCTTCCTGAACCGTCAAAACCCAAACTTCTCGCTTTCCTGAAAAGGTTGCGGTATGAGAATTTTGGAAAACCAAGTGTATCTGCTGGTGAAATTCATGCTTGGTGTAGTGCAAGGAAACAAGTCCCATCCGACGACGATGAACCGTTTGTGTTAGATTTTGTAGTGCGAGCTGAAACTGCGGATCCGAATCAACAAGACCTGAAAATTGTGTTGTCCACAAAGAGACTGTTGCGTCACGTGAAGATGTCCGCTATGGTGCAGATTGATGCCACCTACAAACTCATATGGCAAGGCTATCCGGTCATGATTTTAGGAACGAGTGACAAAAATCAAGTTTTCCATCCGTTTGGTCTGGCGATTTGCAAAGATGAGGCAACTGCTGACTTTTCTTTTATTTTTCAAGCATTCCATGACTATGATTTGGAGTGGAAACCGACCATTTTGTTGGCAGATGCAAGTGACGCCATCACTGGAGGCTTTCGCAGTGTTTTTGGTGAGCCTGCTGTGCGAATTATGTGCTACTTCCATGTATTAAAAAAATTAGAAAAACATTTTAAAGGATTCAAACGAGAGGAGAGAGTTCAGTTAAAATCCGACATCAGCGCACTCCAAACTTGTTACGATGAAGTCTCTTTTTCGAAGGCGAGTGAGCTTTTTTTTTCAAAATGAGAAGGTAAAAATGGCACAAGAATGAACGAATTCCTTCAGTATTTCCGAGACCAATGGATTTCAAAACGTGCAAGCTGGTACGAAGGCGCAGCACCAGGTTACCCTTCGTTAAGAATTTGTCCAGCAGTCCGTCCTTTTTGGGTTCCATACAGGAAGGCTTAGCTCCTTCTTGACTCCCAGCTCAAAACGCAGGTTTTAACGTGGATAACGTTTAACTCGAGGTGTATGGTGAGTGATTCGATTGAATGCGAAAAGGACCTCAGAGCGCTTGCGCGCGGCCTTCTGCGGTGAGGCGTGGTGGTAGAGAGGAGGCACCTGTCCTTTCCATCTAAGGTGTGAACTGGAGAAAAGTAAGTAAACACGCGAAACGTTATCCACGT
>JAWNBC010000032.1:0-12192 GCA_038030265.1 Corythucha ciliata
GGTGGAAAATTTGTCCCAAGCAGGTAAATCACAACCACAGGCTGCTTACGCCGCATTTGTGAAGTCCATGCAATTCCGGTAACAGTTTGTTCAACGGGTGGTCCAAGGCAACGATAACACCTATGTGAACCTAAAAAGAGCCATTAGGTCTTCTTTCACACCAGCAGTGTTCAAGGGGGAAGCGACACCAGAAGAATGTGATTTGTTTTCGCTACCTGTCAAGAAGGGAGGATTAGCCTTGACAGATCCGGTATCTACAGCCCAGCCATTCTTTCAGACATCACGAACGGGAACTTCAGTGTTGGCAGATGCAATCCGGTTGGGTGACTCCAATTTCGTCATCGGGCACCATCTTGCAACATTGGGTGCAGAGAAGAAAGCCGCAGTTCAGAGAAGAGAAGGAGAGGAGGAGACGCTTCTTCAAGCAATACTCATTGACTTTCCTGAAAATCGCAGGAGGGCAGTGGAACGGTCTATCCAGAAGCTCTCTGGAAGCAAGTCGACGGGGTGGCTCTCGGTTTTACCGATAAAAAGGCAACATTTTGACTTGTCGCCAACGCAATTCAGAGATGCCCTCGCGTTACGATACATGCGCCCTCCAACTAGGGTTGCCAGATTTTTTTGAACGACTTATAGTATACTGCGGCCCACAATGAGAAAAAAAATGGTATGGATCCGAAAATAATAGTATAGGCCTAGTGCTTCCTCATTCAGACTATTTTCCAACATTTTGCTACTAGGCAATGTTTGTTAAGTTTCTAATGAACAAGAAGGCCCATAATGTCAGACGGTTCTGAGAATCTGTGCATTGGTGGAAAAAACTTAATTAACCATTTCTTTTGCCCATTAGAGACTTGATAAACTATAGTTCCTTTTTTTTTTATTATTTTTCTATATTTATTCAAATGGGTGAATGTAGCAATTGAAACGTTCCAATAGGGGTCTTGGGAATCCACCTTAATCAACCATTTCAAACTGATAAAAAAAAAAAAACAAACAAAAAACCTGAAATTTCCATACAACTATGTCTTGAGTTGGAGAATCACAAAAAATGGTCAAGACGTCGAACAAAAATCACGAGAGAGAAAAAAAAAAATGAATTCCAAAAACGACTTTGTATTTTTTGGCCTCTCTGGCAAGTCTTCTTTTAATTAACGTCATATGGTATGCCTTATTACAGGATGTCACAAAAAAAACTAAATTTATTGCCCCATAATATTACTCGACTATAATAGTGTCACTCAAAATTAAAGAAAAATCACAAGAAATTAACAGAAGCTTAAACATGTTTAAATAACTAGTGGTATTTTTCGGCCCCTCTGACCAGTTTTAATAAATCTTTTCGTTGCTTCATCACATCATATGCCTCATTACAGGTATATTTCAAATTCATCGTAATCATGAGCTCATTTTTTATTAAATTGATACTGGCACGGTTGCGCTCTTCTCTCCACTTCAGTCCCATAATAGAAAATATTCTCTCTGAAAAAGCAGAAGTGGCAGGTAAAGACAAGAAGAAAGAAACTAATTTAAATATATTCGGTAGCTCGTCGGCTGATTTTTTAAGAATAAAATGCCACTTTTGCACAGTTGACAAATCGTGTGGCATGTCCATGTCAGACTTATTAAGAATTTTTTTCAGTAGGGTGACCTCAGAGTACATTTTATCTACATCCAAATTCAGCTTTTCCTTTAGAAACTGAGAATCTATCACTTTTTCAAAGTCATTAAAATTTATTTGGGAGGATGTTTTCAAATTTAAGAAAGACAACTTTTTTAAGGGGTTCTCGTTGGAAAAGTCAAACCATTTTCTTAAGTAGGCCTCGGCGTTGTCGATAAATTCGATGAAATCCTCTTCAAGATTTGTTGCTACGCTTTCGTGATTTTGATCCTTCAAGAGATTTAGTTTTTTTCGAGTATCATATCCGAAAAATTTGTCGGCCTTCCTACTGCACAACTCATCAAGGAGATTTCGCATAGTCACATACAGATCGACGACGGTCATATCATTTGACTCAAGACTTAAAACAGTCACGTGGAAAACCTGAAGAATGTGACTTGCAAAATGGAGGACAATCTCAACCGTAGTCTCATTTGGTGAGTCTCCGAGCTTCATTATTTTTTTGATGTGAGGTGGGCAGTCCTCGTTTAATGAAATAAAGTATTCTTTGATGGCCGGCCAACTCGTCAAAAGGTTGTCCACGCACGGTAATAGAGACAGCCATCTTGTTCCAACATGTCTTTTCAACTCGTGCCATGCTCCCTCAGCTTGCTCTACTACCTTCATTAAATCGGCTCTTCGAACTGCTGAAACTGAGAAATGACTGTAGACTTTTAAAACGAGATTTTCGATGTCATAATCTAGTCGACTTATGGCGTGTTTTACTGTGTTGTGCACAATATGGGCATGACAGTTGGCTTTGAAAATGCCAGGAATTTTTTTTTCGAGATTGCAGAACAGGGAATGATGCTGACCGAAATTAGCGTTACAATTATCAGCCGAGAGACCCGATATATTTTGGATGGGTAGGTTGTTCCCTTCCAGCGATTTTAAAACGGCAGCGCACATTCCGTCAGCTGTTTCATCTGGATTTTCATAAAAGTCGATTAGCCTATTTTGCAATCCTTCCTCTTTGGTGAAAAACTGCACTGCAAGAGGAAAAAGTTTCACGTTTTTGCGGTTCGAGGCATCGGTCTGAATAGAGAAAAAAGAGTTGCTGGTTTTGATTTCGTCAATAGTCATGTTCAGAGAATATGGACCAAGTACATTCTTAACGATTGCCTCCATTTTAGTTCGTCCCAAATGAGTCTTTCGAAGGATATTGGAGTCCGTATAAATGTACTTCGCCAACTTAGAAGTGCAGTCGGCAGCGTTGTACGATAGATTATGCTTTACTGCGTGGAAAGTCATCGCTAGCTCTCCTGCACTTATTTTGTCGTCATCCGGGTTGTGCGAAGTTGATGGACCTTTTGCGAAAAATCTATCAAGAACTGTAGAGTGGGTCTTTGAAGTTTCTTTGGTCCGATGAGCTTTTCCCAAGCCATGCTGCTTTACCTAGATCAATTTGGAAGGACACTGGTCAGTCAGTTCCGGGGAACTTTCAAAATGCAAAAAAGAAGAAGAAGAAGAAGAAAAAAAGTACACGTATGAGTATGAGATGTCAACGAGAAATGAATAACCTGGAATGACCAATGGCCATAGAGATAGAGATGACAACAAGAAAAAGAAAGAAACTGAAAAACTGAAGTTGTAATGAGGGGGGGGGGCTGGATAAAACCTCCTCTTCGAACGGTAACATATTAGATTATAAGGTAACATGATTGATTTTGGAAGGCTGTGGTATGAGGAGTTCTTCACAAAACTAAAGTTTTGCCTTTCTTAGTGATTCATTACTCGTTGGTATGGGTAAATTTTGGTTAGAATATAACCTAACATGGAATTACAGACTACTCACCGAGCTGATGCCTCCTTTATCAACCAAGAAAGTTGTCTGACAGATTTGACACAAAGCGGCGTACGAGTTTTGACGATCTTCTGCGAGCCACGGGTAGGTTTTCGTCCACTCCTTTTTAAATTTTTGTAGAGTCTTTGCATATTTTTTCTTTTTAGACGGTGTAGCCAATTCATCACATTTATCTTCGCCAGAGCTCCTATAGAAAGTCGTTATAACAAACAATGAGCTCAAGTAAGGCCGTTGTTTTATTCACGGTTGACGGATGAGTAATGATAACAATGGGGCAACCTTGCAATTAAGCCCGGTGCACACGAGGCATTTTTTCATGCAAGTTTACTGGCAAGTTGAAGAAAAACAAATGGCTTTCCATATGGACAAGCTGATTTTAATAAACTTGCATGCAGGCTTTAGATAAAAAATTTGAACTTACATTTTAGCGTTCAGTAGCAAGGTCTGACTGAGACCGAGGTGGTTCAGCACAACGAGACAGGCCAAAATCACACCATACGCACACTCACAGCTCACAGCAGTGAAAATAATGCTACTTTTAGGAGTTGCGCCGAACTGAGGGATGTGGTGATATGTACCGCTTATTTTATCATATCACGTTATCAGATGTCTACCACCAAGGTGATTAAACTAAAAGGTGGGCTCTCTTATAACGTCACCGGGTTATTTCGAATGTTTATAAAAATTAAGCAGAACCCTTTTTTCATCTGTTATTTTTTTCAATATACAGTCGAAATAACCCATTGACGTCATAAGTGAGCCCACCTTTTAGTTTTACTCTTCACCTTCTGGTCTACCACTACCGCTTGGACATTTTAGCGCGGGTTTTAATTAGTTTTAAACATAGTCAGAAAATATAGTAGAATTTTATACTATAAGTGTCTTATATAGTATATAGGAGAATAACCCCAAGATATAGTACCATACTATAAATTATAGTATGTCTGGCAACCCTAGTTGTATAGGAACTGGGCGCATCTTGGCCAGAGAACTCTTGCATGCCATAAAGCCGCAGCTCTATCCATCACGTTGAAAGCGTTCTTTGCATCCACTAGAAGGAGGCCCCAATTGGAATCAGGAGAGGAGTTTTCCAAGAACAAAGAGTCCATAGTGTGCACCGCCCCTTCTATACCAGCTGCTAGACCTCCACAGAGTTGTTTTTTCTTGCATGCTGCTGTTTCCCTCACCAGTTGCTAGAGCCATGACTTTCCCGAGAATCCTCCGCAAGCATTCTCCGACTCCTATGGGCCTTACCCCTGGGTTTTTGTCTAATGCTACTAATCGGCCGGCAACAAGAGCTTGAATCGACTCCCAAGGTACACTTTGATTTGCCAATCGCTTGGCCAGGGCTGCTATCGAAGCCCTTAGCCTTTGACTGTGTCGACCAAAACGTAGCAAAAAATCAGCCCATTGTTCTGCTGTTGATCCACCTGGGCCTCCTCCTCCATGGAGTTTCCTAGCTACCAATTCCACGTGTTCCTCCGTGATTTGTATTCCCAGCAACGGAGGGATATCTACACCATCTGAAGCCACTAGTAGTGATGGTTCAGGCATGACTAGGTCCGGATGTTTTTCTCTGAGTTCATCTAGAACCGTTCTCTCCTGGTCATCAATTAGTGATTCAGGGGCAAGGATGGTCGATGTTCCACCTTCCTCTAGCCAGCGAGCTGCTTCTCTTACCTTCCCTCGGAGCATTAGGCGGTGGAATATTTTAATTACGTGTTCATCACTCATCAGTCTTTCCTTCTTTGGTTGCTTGTGGCAGACTAATTTCTTATCTTGCAATAGAGCTTCTTGTATTAAGGCGTCATAGTGCCCCTGCTCCCACAGCCTGAGCCTTCGATCTAATAGTGTGCGAATATCCTTAGAATGTTTCACCATCCTATCCCGTTGGAGGATGACCGATATGTAGACAAACATCCGCTCGTAGGGGTATGTGCCGTCCACTAGTGCATCTAGCTCACTTGTTAGATAGTCAATAACTCGGCATGTCACTGTACCATTCGGTAAGTCGTATTGTTTTCCTGTTAACTTTGTTATATTCCTCCATCTTTTGTACCAGACTCCAGTTCCATTTCCTGGTCGATTTATGTAAGGAGCCCCATATAGTTCTTCGAGCGTTATTAATGATGTTGGATTGTCCTCTGATGTAACGGCTCCTCGTGGGTCGGCGCCTAATGTATCGGCTCCTTGATGGTCGGCGGCTGGTATGTTTGCGTCTCGTGGTCCATTTGCATGATTCATCATATTCGCACAAGCAGGAGCCCTGGAAAGATGCCCATTTAGGCTAATGAAGGACCTTCCGCAACCATTGCAGGTTGACCTAGGCCGAGGCGTGGCTGCAAAAATATCTGTGCTTGATGCGCGTGATGTATCTTGGGAGCCAAACATGTGTGACCAACGAAACCAGGCAGAAATTTTTTTTTTTCAAATTTTTTAGGTTGAAACTGCTGAACAAAAACTCCGCGATCCTACATGTCGGCTATCCGAAATGATTAACTCTCATTATGGTCCGCAATATCCCGAAGCTATCTGCCAAAATTCACTTTCCTACACTGCCTTTTTCCCCCTTTTTTTCGACAATAATTTGAGGAGCAAGTTTTCACGATACACTTCTGAATGCTTCACTTGTATGTAGGAAGACTATTAAGATCTTACATTTATTATTACCTTTGTTTATTTTAATCAGTTGTTCTAAAAAATATAATTTGTTCAATCACGAACTATTTTTACGAACACGTTACAGAATACAAACAAATTATTCCCGTAACGGATCGCCCGGTGCCAACGTCTTCACCTTGATCTGCGTCGCTGTAGCATTCCAATTCCCCAGACATGTATCCCCTCTTGTACGTTGTTTTCTTTAACCACATCCGGTAACCCTCGGAAATCACCTTTATACCCAATTAAAACTCCTTCTCCGCCTTTTTGTCAAACTTTTTGCGTTTTTGCTTCGGAATATGAGAGTAGTAAATACAACCAATAGGTGCTTGATGCTAGGTTTCCTCCCGTAACAAAGTTCGTAAGGGGATATGTGAAATTTGAATGGGGGGGGGGGATTGGGGATTTGTGCTGTGAAGTTTATGCAACCAAACAAAAGTTTATTAGTCCGGGAGCCCACCGTGAGGCCCCTTTTACACGGGTTTTTTTGCTCAATAGTATATTACATTACGAGTCTAGGAAGGGGTTTATTACCTATGAGTTTTTTATTTGGCGGGTGAGGCGGAGGCCGAGCCCGCTAAAAACAAAAAAAAAACGAGTAGGTAAATCCCCTTCCTATACGAGTGATGTACGACTTTTTTCACGCGACAGCAAGGAAATGTTGAAATTATTGAAAACAGTGGGATTAAACGTAACTTGAAACTGAAAATAGGGGGCCGACCGAACAGTCGACCAATGACACTGAAGAGAACCTTTGAACAAGGTTATAAAACCAAGAAGGTTTGGTTACTTGTGAGGAATTGGAACAAGTGAGGTGAGCGAGCCGGTGTTCGTGGGTCTGTGTTATGTGTATTCCAGCAGTGTTTCATTCCATTTGGTAAGAAAAGAAATTGATTGAAGTTTCCTTTAAAATACTTAACGTAATTCCTCAATCGGAATTCCACGTTTTTTGTTGTGAAGGCCTGTGACAAACTGACCACTGACTTCTCGTATCATACGAGAGGGAGGGAATCGGCCCGGCCCGGCCCGACTTTCTCAGTGGTTCGGCCACCGGGCCAACACCGGGCTGGGCCCCATTAGCCCGACTTTTCAACTTGAATGAGTACATGTGCCCCCCCCCCTCTCGAACGAGCCGGTTAAATCGTTCCTAAAGTAGGGATCGTGATGAGGGTTGGTGGTGGGGGTTTGGTGATGGTGATAGGTTTAAATACCCCCTCCCCTCCCCGGAAGATTACTGATCCACCCTTGAGGAGGAGTGAGGTTTTCAATTAATTAGGTTGCTCAACACACTTTAATTACCCACCCTGGAGCTGGTCAAATCGCTGTAAACAAAGGGGCAAGGGGGTGGGGATGTACAGAGAGAAGGGGAGGAGTTTCAATTTCCCTTCCCAGCACCAAAGAGGTCCCAGATCCGACACCCCCCCCCCCATGTTCATAAATATATATGAACTCCAGATGCGAAGAAACATGGGTGCTTTGAAGAAAAAAAGTTCAACGAACTGAATTGTACATATTTGTTGTTGTATTGCGCATGTTCGGGCTTTCGGGCTTTTTTCGAACCTCGGCCCGACCCGGCCCGAGAAAATCTTCGGCTTGGGTCCGGGCCCGAGTTCATCCCTACACCTATGTTCATTCAAGAATACCTTAAACGAGGCTATAACCCGAATTCATTTACTTCCCGGACTAGGACGGAAAATACTTTCCGGACTAGGACGGAAAATATTTTCCGGACTAGTACAGAAAATTTTTCGAACGTCACTGTGCGGTAATGGTCAACTTCCTAGACTTTTTTGGGCACAGAAAATGACTACTTTCAGAGCATGTCACGTGACAAAATATGTTCAATCTGATAACAAACAGATGATTTGAGGCAGGGAACATCCGTCAATATTTTTCAAACTGGCCACTTTGATCAAAAAACTTACTCGTGTAAAAGGGGCCTATGAAAAATCCGGGTCATTTGATCGTGTCTGGCACCTGCGCAGGATGTTTTTTTATGGTCTAGGAGATGGCACTTTTGAGATCAACAGACATTTTCCATGGAACAGGGGCTCACAAAATAGCTAGCTGTTGGCAATCACACCTTTGGGCTGCTTGAAAACGGCTGGCAAATTTGAAATTGATTCTCGCAGACAAAAAAAAAAACTGGAAAACCACCATCGCCATCCAATTTAGAATGAAGCCCTGGCTACTAAGTAATCCTCGAAATTTCTTTTTCAATTTGCGTTTTTTTTTTTGTTTTTTGTTTTTTGTTTTTCAATTTGATTAGCGCATTACCGATTTTCTCAGTTTTTCCCCGTGGATTAGCGTTTGTCCAATTTTAGCTGCTAATTAGACATTCTTCTAAATTTTAGTCGATAATTAGCGCTTTTCGCAAAATTAGCTACGAATTAGCGTTTTTTTTTTTATTTTTATTTTAGCCGTGATTTTTTTCCTCACTTTTATAGTCTTGAACAAGCGGGTTTTTTGACTTTTTTAAGACTCTTTTTACTGCATTTTTGCCTTTTTGCGCTTACAAGAAAGCATAAACCAGGGCACGAATTAACTTTACCATAGAACAGCAAATTAGCGTTTTTCTCTTCATTTTAGCCTTAAAAGTAGCATATCTATTTTAGTCTGGAAGTTTGATCAATGTACCGTGAATGAACGCTTTTTCACAGTTTCAGCCACAAATATTAGCCCATTTTCAAAACTTTTTGCTGCAAACGTGCCCCAAGAACAGCTTATTAATGTTCTTTCGTCATCTATATCCTCTTAAGGACCTAAAGAAACGGGGATCGGCGTATTTTCTCTATTTCAGCCATGAAGTTACCCCCAGAATCGCGCGATTTCTCTCAATTTGAAGCATCAGAATAGCGATTTTGTGGGCTAAATATAATTTTCGGCTATATACCCAATCCAACCTGGGTCAGATGGACTGAAAATTGTCCAAAGGAGCCAATATCGCTATGTCGAACCGCATATCAAAACTCCTTTTCACCTAAGAATCCTCATTGTTCCATCTTTTTAAGCTTTTCGGTGGCACCCTCTGGAAATGAGCCCCCGTCGCTCCTACGCAACTGATTCACGAAAAGAAGCGAAAAAAAGCGCTAAATTACGGCTAAAATTAAGAAAAATACTTGGTGGCTAAAGTTTTTTGAAGCTTCTGCGGATAACGTGTAGAAATAGCGCTAATTAGAGGCTAGACTATAAAAGGCAATTCGTGGCTCAAGCTGAGAAAAAGCGCTAATTCATAGCAAAAAGCGAAGGAATCGATAATTCACAGCTAAAATCAAGAAAAAATTGCTTAAATCAGGAAAAATGCGAATTCGCTGCAAAAATTTTGAAAAATCGCTAATTTAAGGCTATGAGAAAAAATCCCAACTCCGCGGCTAAAATGGAGAAAAATCGCTAATTCGATAAAATTTAGAAGCAGGGCTGAAGTGAGGAGAACACCCTAATTCGTGGTTTAATCGAGAAAACGTTGATTCGCGGCTTCTGATAGTATAAGTTCGGGCTCGAAAGTGAAAAAAAGTGATAATCCGTGGCCAAATTCAGACAAAACGTTAGGCAATTTGCGGTGAAGCGCTATAATTAACGGTAAAAATTAAGAAAAATCGCTTATTCACTGCTAACATGGAGACAAAATGGAGTTTTATGGGCGAATGAATGAGAGTCTTTAGTTTGAAAAGCCGGTTTGCGTTGGGGGTCAAATTGTCAGTTTCCAGGCCGCTTTTCCGTTTCCAGATGGTCACCCCCTTTGAGCTAGCGTGAAAATCCCGTCAATCGCGGTATCTATGGCGTTATAAAATTATTTGTGATAAAGCGTCCTTAGTTACCGTTTGCGTTAGTTTTTAACACTAGCTTACGGTTCACCCCCAGGCCACTTTGTCAGTTTCAAGGTAACCTACAGTTTACAGACAGGACAGTCATTTGCCAAGTCATTTTGTCCGTTTCCATGCCACTTGGTCAGTATCCAGGGCACCATAATAATAATTATAGGTCTGTTCGCGGAGAAAAAGTGTAGGGTAGTGTAGTGTAGGGCAGGTTGGGGTAGCTGGTGTAGGCGAGGGCAGCGAGGATTTTTGTGTTACGCGAACGCTTTCAGAGCAGCCAGTGTAAATTCATAACAGTCGTGATATTTTCTCACTCCTGTGCATGTTAGAGAAGGGTTATCAATTTATATAAAAAAATTGGAGTAACTTCGGGCAGCCCGGAGTGGCTCTGAACTCATCGCGAACGCCCTACACTCGCTACACTAGCTACACCAACTACAGTCGTCTGCTCGCGAACTCTTTTCGGGCGCCCGAGTGTACCCTCGGCAACCTAGTGTAGCTTCGCGAACAGACCTAATAATAAACTTTATTGACAACACAAATGAATAAAATTGTAAGTCAACGTCAAAACAATGATCTGCTAGATCGTCTGCCAGAAGATACTCCTCAATCGTATCAGGTTGTGCAGCGACTTTTTGAGGCGCCGCCTGAAGGGGCCCAATTCAAGGGTTCGTACACGCTCCGGAAGCGCATTAAAAAGCCTTACACCGTGAATTAGTGGGCTCAGCCTTTCCCTTGTCGCAAGTCGGGCTGGGTCCGGTTGTAGATCCAGTTTCCTACGCGTGTCGTGCGAATGACGCTGGGCCGGGTACGAAATGCCCTCTCGGTTTCTCCTGAACCATAACAGGAGCTCTAAAGATGGAGATGCCGGTCATTGTCATGACATCAATCCTCCGAAACAGGATACGGCAGGAGGATCGAGGGCACACACCACTGAACAATCTGACCGCTCTCTTTTAAAGAATGAAGATCCTGCGGGCGTGGCTCGAATTTCCACATAGGATTCCTCCTCGGAGGATCATCCTCGATTGGAAGTACGCCAAATAAACCATACGGCGCACCTCCAAAGACACGGAAGTCTTCAGCCTTCCAAGTAAATATAACGCCCTGGCGAGTCTGGCAGCCAAGTCATTGATACGGGGCTCCCAGGAAAGGCGTGTATCGATCAGCACACCGAGAAAACGGGCAGAATTTGTTTCGGCGGAGCAGAGATCAAACTGAACGCTCTGCGTTTTGTCGTTATTCAGGACCAAGTGATTAGACAGAAACCAGTCGCGCAGCCCCTGCGTTGCCGCCTCAGCCCGATCACCCAGTTCCTCCAGGCTTCCCGCCGACGACAAAAGGGTCACGTCGTATGCATAAAGATAATATCTGCGACGAAGTAGAGGCGATGGACTTCGGGAGATCATTAAAGTAGACGAGTAGCGTGAGTGGCCCTCCAATGGATCCTCGCTTGACGCCAATATCGTCGGCCGGAATTACTGCGGAGGACATGCCACTGAAAGCAACGAACTGAGACAATCCGGACAACATGGAATGCACAAGCGAGACGTCAGAGTCGTGAAGCCCGTACCGCTTACATTTTTCTGATAATATCGTTAAGTCCACGCAGTCAAAATCTCTCGATAGATCAAAAAGTTTCAATACTACCTTTTCTCGGGCATCGAGTTTCTCGAGGACACTTGATAGAAGCGCCGTACATGCCGTCAACAAAATGGCTACTGCAAGTGCGTCATCCACGAAGCTCAAACGAGACGCCATATTGCCCTTTGAAAAGTGAGCATGTACATGAGAAGTTTGCAGTTTCAGGACACTTTTTTTTTACGTGCATGGCACGAGTGTGAAGTTGGCCTCCTTTTCCAGCCTCCTTTTTAACAGGTTAGGCCCGCCAAAATTCAAACCCAGAAAAATTTGAAAAAGCATCTCGGTACAACCAAACGAACGATAATTAATACGTCTTATCACTAAAAACGACCTTATTACACGAAAATTACTACTGATAAGCCTCCAAAACAAAACTCACTAGACTGTGGAAATGCAAACATTTCGTCACCTGAGGAAAAATTGCTGGAAAAATTGAGTGCGTCCCAGTGTACAGGACACATGTGGGTAAGTGCTGGCCGGCAGGATCGGTCAAAAAAATTAAAAACCATATAACATTATTATTGCCAACCTTTGTTTTAAATAGCTAATAACATTGTCTTACCATCTGGTGTCTCAACGAATTCGTCGACGACGAAGACGGCGTTGGT
>JAWNBC010000033.1:0-12040 GCA_038030265.1 Corythucha ciliata
CTTTTATTGACCCTCACTACCTGAGTTCTACATGATATGTAACTTGCAATTAAATCATAAACTTGCCCCCGAATACCCAAACATTCCATCTTCCGCAGCAATGTCCCATGTTCCACAGAATCAAATGCCTCTTTCGTTTCAGTGACCCCATGGATCTCAATATCACTACTCAAAACTTTTTGTTCCAAAAAATTTACTCTAAGATTTAATTCCTCAGTACATTTAACTAAATTAACATTCAAGGATCTCAGTTCACCATTTTCCTTTCTTAAAGCCGATTCTTCTCTCTCCAAGTCTTCAATCTTTTCGGAAAAATCATCCACTTTCTTGCTGCAAAAGTCAATGGTTGATTCAAAGTCACCCAATTTCACTGAACACTCCGATATTTTTTTCAGCAGTTTATCAACACCACTTTGCATATTTTTAAATTCATTTTCCGGAAGATGAGCATGTGATGACTAACCACCGACATCTTCATCTCGCTCCCCGTCCGAATCATCGAGACTTTCTGTTGAAATTTTCACCGTTTTGCAACTTCCGCACATCCAATCTAATTTTCTTTTACCCATCTTTTTAAAATTATCAACCGAGCGGACATCAGTACACGTAGGGTGAAAGTCTTTTTTGCATTTTACACAGCACAGGATTTTTTTCGGTGAGACTTGCTCTCCACATTTAGCGCCAGGTATCTCTATATGCTTACTCGTCGAAGGCACGAAACGAACTGAACCGTGTTATAAATAACACGTTATTTATAACCGTGTTATAAATAACACGTCCGTGTTATAAATAAATAAACATCAAAAAGCTACATGGTCCCGGTCACATCAGACGTTTCAGGCTTTCAGAGCTGATGGACCGGCTCCTGGCTCCCCGAGACAAGTCCCGGTTTCGCCCTCAAGGTCCTCGCCTTTTTATGAGCCGCGGGTCCTCGCTGATTTTGAATAGACGATTTCCACTCATGCGCTCTTCAGTCCTACTTCAACAGTTTTGCAACCCGCTTAGGCCAGGTTATGGGTTACTCTTGTCTTGTGCTGTGTAAAGTGAACTTATTTTCCTCTCATTCCCGTCAAACTAAAACCACATTTGCAGTTATTCAATTCTGATTTTATTCTTCAGCCTCCGTCTCACGAAACGTTCCGATGAAAACTCGTCGTTCCGGGGGCACCTTAACATGAAGTTCCATCATAGTTGCGCATTTATCACACTCCTTCACATGTACTTTCTCTTCCCTTTTTCCTCAATTTGGGACGTTTTCAGTCAAGTGCAGGTATGGATGAGGGAAAGGGATAAATTTAATAGCTGGATCGAAACCAGGTCGACCTGGAACGGAAGAACTCGTGCAGTCGCCGAAGCAGCAATAGTATCGCATTTTTCTGACGTTAGATGAGAAGTACGCGAAGGAAGTGTAATTGTAGACTCGAAATAAACGTAAAACTCAAAAATCATGTTGTATTTGAAACCGAAATATACTCGTAGTAATGCTAGCAATGTGACAAAAATAATACTGTTAAAGAGGCTCTCGGCAACTAGAAATAAACCCATAACCTGCAGTTCTAAACCTTCGCTTTTTTAACGGAAATCGTCTATTGGCGTTTTTTTTATTTTTTTGTTTCAGCTGCGAATGTGCGCTTTTTGTCAGCCTTAGCCGTGAATTTACGCCCTTTGTCCATTTTAGCTGTGAGTTACCGGGTTTTCTCAAGTGTATCAGCGAATTATCATATTTTATAAATTTTAGCCGTGAATTTGCGCTTTACCTCAATTTTCTTGGTGATTTGAGCTCATTTGTCTATTTTTTTCTCATTTATCGCATGCAAAGTAACGTTTTTTCTCAATTTTAGTCACAAAGTTGCCAATGCTCATTCGCCGCTATAAAATTGAAAAAAAAAAGCTGCAGTCCATCGCTCAGCAGGCTCGAAAACCCCAATTCGTGATTTCTCGAAGCAACAACGGGACTGAAATTGAAAAAAAACGCTAATTCACGTGGTTAAAAGTGAAAAAATTGCTGATTCATAGCTAAAAGTGAGAAAACTATTTAATGCGCGTCTAAAACCGAGAAATTCTGCTAAATTCCAGCAATTAAAGTAAACCGCTCATTCGCAGCTAAAATGGAGAAAACGTGATGATTCACGGCTGAAAATGAGAAATAATTACCGACTAAAATTGAGAAAAAGCGCGTGCATCGCGGCAAAAAATTAAGAAAAACGCTAATTCACTGACACAATGCCATCAAAACTGAGACAAACCGCTAGCTTTCACCAAAAATTGATGTAGAACGCTCATTTGCAGCTAAAAACGAAGATAATGAAATCTTAAGTTCATTTCTAATTTTGCTAAAAAGCGCTTGGCAGCGGCTTAATCGGAGAAAGATGCTAATTCGCGAGTGGCAAAGTTTCCTTCAGAAGCCGTGAATTGGGGGTTTTCTCAAAACAGCCGGAAATTAGTGATTTTTTGCATCAATTTTAGCCTTTGCTTTGTGTTTTTATACGCGTTATCCGTGAATAAGCGCTTTTGCTCAATTCATCCACCTATAAAGCGATTAACCGTGAATCTAACCCTCTGATTCACGGTCTCTGATCTAACCCCGCCGATTATAGCACCGTCCATTAGTTTTAGCCGCTAATTAACTATTTCTCAAGTTGCGAATTGATATGTTTCACAATTTTACCCAATAATAAACACTAATAATAATTCACTTTGTTCCATGAATTAGCGTTTTTCCTCAATTTTAGCCACAAAGTCACCGTGAATGGGTGTTTTCTCAATTTTAGCCGTGCACTGACGTTTTGCTCCATTTTAGCCGGGAATTAGTAATTTTTTCAATTTAGTCCAGTCAAGGAACGAATTCTAGGCTGCAGATTCGGCTTCTTTCATTGAACAGGGGTTTTCACTGAGGTCTAGAAGGTTGCGAGGGAGAGAGCGCTTCTTAAGGTCCCACGGCCGCTGACCCCGGGTGATTACAGGCCCATTTCGGTATTGCCATGCTCATCAAGGGTTCTGGAGAAGGTGGGGCATAGGTAGATGATGGGCGTACCTCAAGTTGAATGGGTGCATCAACCGTCTTAAGCCTTGATTTAGAGAGAGCCATAGAACGCAGACTGCGCTATTCAAGGTGGTGGAAGTTATTAGTATGGCAATCGACTGCGGGGAGGTCACAATCGTTGTTCAATTCGAATTTAGCAGGGCATTCGATCGGGTAAATCATAGGATTCCACTACTGAAAGCAGCAGCGTCTTGTGCTGGGTGGCCTCGTAGGGGGCAGAGCCAGGTGGTGGAGGATCCAGGGACTGGAGAGTTGAGACCAATGCCACAATAGAGGAGGTGATGGGAGCACAATTACGGGACCTTTAGATTTGCCGTGAAGTCCAACAACGGCGCCAAAAGGATCTCTGTGTTTCCAATGTGCTGAGTGCAGCTCCACCATCCCCCTATCCAACGCTATTACCTGTTCCGAATGTAACGAAGCCCGATGTGAAATCCATTCCAACATCACCCTGATAAATTTCAAAAAATTAAATCAAGAATGGAAGGTCAAATTTAAAAATATTTGTTGTGAAGACCCAATAAATAAAGTCAATCGATCGGTCAATTTTCTCTATACCCAAATAAACAAAATAACCGATACCCAAGATGAACAAAAAAATTAATGTCCCAGTAGGCGCTTCAGGTCAACAGTTTATTAGAGTGCCATCAATCGATTCAAGAAACAATAAAAACCCATACAGAGCAGATCTTGGCAATACAAAATCAAAATTCCCAAATGTTACAAGTGCTAATGCACCAAACAGGTTTATCACCTTTATGTATCACGAGAGGTAGACCCCACTGGCCCCGGTAATGCCCAACTTCCCGATCCAACAGTCCAAACACCGGCCCCCATCCAACCAACGGAACTTCTTCCTTCGAGTGATGAACCCCTTCAACCAAGTACCCAAGAAATTGCAACTTCAGCGCCTCACATCGATTATACCTCAAAATTACCAAAATTGCTCCTCACGGCCATTGAAGAAATAAAAAAATTGTACACCTCTAATCTTGATTCGGTAACTGAATTCCTCCTTTCCATACAAGAATTAGAAAGCCTGGCCCAGCAATATTTTCCGTCAGCCATGATGAACCTCGCCAATCTGCAAAAATCTGAATTCCTAAAGCGTATTATTTTTACTACTCCCCAGCTCACCTTCAAATCGATTAGAGACAGTTTCTTTTCAGAATTAATTAATACGAAAAATAAAATCCAAATCCAAATGAAGTATCTGTTCCGACAACAGCATAAATTCGAACCGTTCCGGCGACCTTCGCACAAAATATTAAAAATATTGCTGCCATATTAGAAACACTCTGAGAAATCATTCTCCACCAGGCCAATCTCACAACAAAGTCAAATTATTTCCATATTCCTCCGCCCACTGATTTTGTATCCCTCGAAAATTTCGTCTCCCAAATAGAGAGCCTGGAACTCAATTATTCCACAGTGCCCTACAAAACAAGGTATAATACAAACTTTCGACCCTTCCCAATTCAAAATGCTCGTTCAGATCACTACCGATATGGGTCTCTAAGTCCTCGCTATACTAATTCAAATTCAGCCTCCTTCATCTACCAAAATTACTCCAAACCCCGAGAGTATCACCCTCCAACCCACGCCTCACACTCAAGTGCAACTCCCCCCAACCACTAGTGCAACCTTTTCTTCGAAGCACAAGCCCCAGCGGCCAAATAAATATTCCACACAATCTGTATCCTGTGTTCAATCCCAATCTATCTCCCCGTCCAGAAATAATCATTTTAACAGTAACCGGTCAAATTCGCTCCCCGCTCACCACTCACGACAATCACAACAGTCGTACAACCAATATGACCATAGATCACCAAAAAATTCAAAAACACTTCCTCCTAAGACCCCGAATTGAAAGCAGCCCGTATCAAATAAAAAAAAATAGTTTCCAAGGACACAGAGCGTCCAACTTTGCCCTTACTTTGTCGCATAAATCCCGCCATTTCAAGCAAAGTCCTCTCCGCATATAGCCAAGAAGCGCAAAGCTCTTGCCCTTCTAGACACTGGTGCGACACGAAGTTTCATCAATTCTGCCTTTTTGAAAAAGCATTTCCCAGCTCTGTGCCCGAAAACATTAACCCCCTCATTCCCTGCTCAACTCGCTGATTCATCCTTCGTCAATATCTCCCAATCAGTTCTTCTGACCCTAAATCTAGCCAGGAAGACTTTTACTCACACCTTTTTCCTCATCCCCGAATTAAGTTGCGATGTCATTTTAGGCACCGATTTCATCGTGAACTCCCGCATTATTTTAAATTTCCCGAGTAATTACTTTTATTTCGACTACAGCAAGCGTAAAAAATTCAAATTTCTAACTCCTGCCCAACAAAGCAGAAGACTCTCCAATGTTAGTCAAAACTCACCCGTATTATCAGTAGACGCCCAAAATAAATACCCAGCCGACCCAGAACTCCTGAATTATTTCGTCCAAAAATATCCTGATGTTCTCAGCACCCACCTAGGTCGCACAAATCGAACCCAGTATGAAATCCTATTAAAGACAAATCCCAACTGGCCCCGAACTACCAAAACATACCATTTAAATCCCGATAAATTAAAAATCCTGAAAACTCACATAGATGAACTCCTTAACGACGGCATCATTGAACGATGTCAAGCCCCGTTCGCATCTCCCTGTTTTTTAGTCAAAAAACCCACCGACGACACCCTCAGCCCAAAATGGAGACTTGTTTGTGATTATAGAACAGTAAATCAGAACATCCAATTTGTCGATTACCCCCTTCCCACCATAGACGACGTCTTCCTTCATCTCCAAAATGCCCAGTTTTTCACGATACTTGATTTGAGCAAGGCATACCACCAAATTCCTCTTCACCCCGAGTCCAAACGATACACTGCCTTCTCGACGCCATTCGGCACTTATTGTTATACGGCCATTCCTTTCGGTCTTGCGACTGGAGGACAACTCCTTTCGTCCCTCATGGACGAAGTTTTGGGTGACTTTAAATACAAATTTGTGTTTAGTTATTTAGATGACGTATTGATTTATTCCCCTTCCAAAAAAGTGCACCTCCACCACGTCCATTTAGTCCTCCAACACTGAGAGAAAAAATAGGGTGTTTTCGGGTGGCTAATCACCCGACGTTCGGGTTGTGACCGGCATAACCGAACATAGGGCAATCGGAGCTCGAAGAGTTTTCAGGAAAGAATCAGCCGAATAAATATTTAAGCTGAAGGATAAATATTTAGCCCGAACGAATAAAACCTACATAGTGTGCCTAGTTGCCCGAACACACGTGTCTCTTCGGCTGAGGTTAACGCGTGCTTCGTGCACTTATAGCACTCTCCAGGGGTGTTTTGAAGCCGAACCGTCGGGCATAGAACAGCCGAAGATCTTCTTCCCGTGTGAAATGTGCTCGAAACATTTTTTTTTTTTCGTGAGCTATCATCCCGAATCATCGGGACCATCGCGCTCGAAACTACTTATCTTCAGGCTTGACTCACCTTAAGTATTCCGTGTTGTTCAACCGAATATTTTTTTTTCAGTCACGGATCAGGCGTATTTAAAGTTAGTTGGACCCGATGGTTCGGGTTATTTTATACCGCAGAAAAAACCTTCGGGTATTCAGCGGGTATTCCTTCGGCTTAAGGGATGGTTGCACGGGTGATTCCTCGGCCCCCAATCTTTATTCGTGCACCAATCTTGGTTTTTAAGGACTCGTTTCAATCTTCAGGAAATTCCATATATTCAGTACTATTCCTTTTTTCAAATTGCATCCCAGAAGTTACTTTAAATTCGACTTGAACTTTTACCTTGTAATTTCACGCTCTTCCTTCGACTTATTTGAAATCACCCTTGAACTTTTACATTCAAATTTTCTGCCTTCGATTTGAAAAAGGAAAACTACTGCATATGCAGAATTTCCTGGAGATTGAAATGACACCTTAAAATAATATAAGGATTCTTCATAGGAATCATAAGGATTGCTGCAGAAATAAGACGAGGAATTGCATTCCGCTTTTTCGACGATGGTTGATTAGAGGGGGGCCGAGGAATCATCGTCAACTCTTTTTGAAAAACCACATCTAAATTTTCCTGTCCACCTAAAACTGAAGAAAGTGAATATAAAAGTTGCTCTGTTTTTAAATGACAATAAAGTGGTATTGAAGTATTCTTAAAATGAAGGTGACAAATACATTGTAGGAAGGTAATCGAAAATTTGAAACAATTTTTTTTTTTTTAAACTTTACTGATGATCATTCTCACTCGAAAGTGTGAATATATAATTTCTTTTTGAACTCCTTTCAAATGAAATAAGCCAAAGTTAATACAGGATAGGAATAAATAAAGAAACAACAACTTATAACTATAGTATATAATATTATATATATAAAATATATAATATTATAAATATATAAAATAAAATTTTCTTGGACATCAGACAACGAGATGGGAGGATCACGAGTTTGATGGGATGCTTCTGGTTCCTACAATGAATACAAAAAATAATGATTAAAAATCATATTCAAACGTGTCACTTAGGTGCTTTTTTTGCGTTGAATTACCGAAGAACACGAATCAGCCGCCCACTTCAGCAGCCCTTTTCGAAATTTTAAATGATCGACGACTGTAGGAAAAAGCGCTACAATGGAAGGGGCGTCTACTTGTGAGTCTTCTGAGACTAAAAGAAGATCTTCTGTGCTTTTGAAGCCGCCAGAAACTATACAGGGTGTTCATAAATTACCTCGACAGAGAAAGTATGGTGATATTACACCTCATTTGTGATCGAAATTACTATTTGAAGTTTTTTGGAATTCCTCTTGGTTTTCGAGATATCGTCAATTTCGTGTTTTTTTGGTGACCCTCTGTTTTTTTTCGACAAGTGACTAGTACGGCATCACCAACAGGTGCTAGACTAAAAGTAAATAGCTCATTGAAAAGAGCACAAAATTTCCTTCATTATTGGACCTCTACTCAATAAAATTACACCAAGGCCTTAGCCGCTAGGGCATGAGATATCCGAAGGAAACTCGTTATTCGCCTTTCTGCCCAATTTTCATAAGCGATTTTCTCCATTTCGTCAAAGGAAAATATTTTTTTTGGATTCATAGGGAAAACTTCCTTATGATGTTAGCTTTCCAATAACGTACAATAGTTACCAGTTTTCACCATCTAGTGAAGAGGTAGAATCAATAAACGAGTCCAGGACAGGGCCATAACGTCGAACAATTTGAAATTTGCTGCAAAAAATAGGTTTTTGTCACATTTCGCCCTATAACTCCAAAACTATTCATCCGATTAATTTTTTAAGGAGCTCATCTGAAATCTCGTTAAATTTCCTATAAGGAGTCATGTATGGTGTTTTTATAAAGACCCGATAAGTGGCAATAAAATGCAATGGGAAATTCGCAAAATGAGTAATTTTCCAACAACTCCTTTCTTCAGCCGAACGTTTTTGTCTATAACTTTCGAACAAGCCTTGGATGAAAATTGCATTATTTTTCATTGAAAGCTGGTGAAATTTACAGTCAGAAACTTTGTTTGCCAGATTTATCAAGGCCCGGAAAATGTGCTCTACAGAGCGATGAAAATAGTTTTGGTTCAAAAAAAGTGGCTACACCCACAAAATTTGTCCACAAATGATGAAACTCAACATATCACCAGTATTATAGCTAGCGCCAGAGATTACATCACTCAACTGAGAGTTGAACTATTTTTATTTTTTCGCACATTTTGCGAAAGGTGTCTAAAAATGATCATTTAAAAAAAAATCAATTCCGGTGAAACGGCTGGGTCAATTGCGACAAAAGAAAAAATGATTCAACGCAGAACTTGGTGCTCTTCAAGAAAGAACAGGGTACAATTTTCTGTAGAATGCGTCATTGAGGAGTTGCAAGCGAAAAACTAAAAAAAGTGCCAAAAATTAGCGGTTT
This sequence comes from Corythucha ciliata, assembly GCA_038030265.1. Classification (NCBI taxonomy): domain Eukaryota; kingdom Metazoa; phylum Arthropoda; class Insecta; order Hemiptera; family Tingidae; genus Corythucha; species Corythucha ciliata. The sequence continues at coordinate 8,954 of JAWNBC010000033.1, forward strand.
TTCGTGATTTTCTCAAAACGCACAAGGAAATTTTGTTGGATTTCTTCAGATTCGTTTTCGAGATTTTTTTTCCATTTATGGTTTTTTTTATACGATTTGACTGGACTATTTTGGCTTGTTTTAGCTTCTTTTCCTTTTAGCTCCAAACTTGGTACTTAGTTAAACTAAGTACCCGACAATAGTTATCACTCAGTTACTTGCACATTTCCGGAAACTACTGGTGCTTGAACCTGAGGGGAATCCAGCAGAATGGACGAAAGTCTGTAGAATGGAGTGTTTAGGGCTCCTTAATGTCAAAGAACGTTAATAAATACTGGCATAAGTGCCTGGACCGTCCCTGGTTGGGATGCGTCACTAACAAACCGGTTTCGGCTACACGACAGCTTCAGCGCATGAATGTAAAACTGACAACTCCACTTCAAATAAGCTTCATGGCCACTTCTCGAAAAACCGAAGTCGGCAGCCCAAACCATAAGTTGTGCCAAGAGTTGAATTTTTTTCCTATGCACGTGCCAGATGAAAAATACATAAATAAATACAGGGCATTTTGTAAGGTAAAATTCTAATTTGACTGGACTATACATTTCTGCTCGTGTTGTGAGTTATATTATTATTAATAAAAAACATGCAATTTTCACACCAAAACATATTCACTACTTTCTTTTTTTGACGATCACAAAAGACTAACCTACTAACGCTTCAATTGCTTCGCTCCTCAGTCCCCAGCTTGCCAGTAGTGATTCAATTCCATTCGTAGACATATTAGTTCGTTATGAAAAAATTGTGAGGGGAGAAATGAGTTGGAGAGAAATAAGCAAGCTATGAACACAACCAAATCGTTCGAATGTGATATTAGTGCAACATTTAGTTAATGCCGTCGCCGAGTAAACCCGTGATATTAATTTAACTATTATTCGAAGAAGATTTCCCATTACAGTTTTGTTTCAACCCCCCCCCCCCTCGTTAAAATGCTGGATCCACCACTGGCTAACCCCCTCTGGCTCATTTCATAGGTTAGTGCTAGATTGTAAGTTGCAAAACATTCTGGTGATGGTATGATCTACTGGCACCCAAGAAATGAGTTTTTACACAAATGCTTCATAATTAAGAAATCATGATGCGGGTGAAACTAACGGGACATGAACGTGGGAGACATCCATTTGTTGAAAGGTTTTTTCTTGTCTACGCCACAATGTTTTCCAGAACAAACCAAGAGGATTTTAAAAAAGCACCCAGAAATTAAATTAATATAAGTTAGGTTCTAGATTACTTACCGGCTCGAAGAAAGATCCTTAAACAAATTATCCGAAGGCCTGATGCTCAGGGGTGCGGCTGAAACTTGGCGCGAGAACACTTTTAGTATAGAAATGGACGCTTCAGCAACAGAACGAATAAGAACCGCCGAAGGCCGTACAGCCGCACATCCACTTGCCCCATGCCCCCACCAAATACTTCATCGGCTTAACGTTGACCGAACCAAACATGATGCGGGACAGTGGCACACGAAGGATTTAGCACGAATTGCGTGGTCGGCATTTCCTATAACGAAGACTCAAGCGTCCCAAAGACAATTGCAATTCCTTCGGGTTTTTTCTTCCCATGTTACATAAATATTGCTGGAGGAGCTTTTCGTTTACTAATTTATGTCTATTTCATTTAGTTTTTTTTTTAGGCATCTTGCCGTTTAGCTTAGGGTTGATTCTTGAAGTTCATTTTGTGAGTTAAAGCCCGTCCCGTAAAATCCACATTTTGAATCTTTGAATCGAACACCGTCTATGCGGATCAGCAGTTTCATTTTTTTTTTTTTTTTTTTTTTTTTTTTTTTTTAAGAACGTATGAATTCGGCCTTCGATTTTCCCTGCGTTCGACCTCATCTTACCACACTTTGACAACGCGCATGAAGTTTTCTTCACACGAACGGGCTTTCGGGTAATATTAGCTCGATCTTCGATTGGAATGATCAAACGAAGCATTCATCCCGAACGCTTCGACTGACGTTACACCGGAATTCGGCTTGCAATAAAACCCGAAGTCTTAAGCACGAATACTTCGTTCGTAAAGTCACCCGTCGCCAGGCTGAGCCTTTCCCGAACATTTAGAGAACCGAAACGACCTTACAACCGATTTTTCGCTCGTGTACAGCGAGGATGATCTTCGTGTAGCTTGTTCACGAAGGAAAAAAATTCGGGCCACCGTTAACCCGAAAAAACTGTTCGTGTTACCAATTTTTGTTCGGTTCTGGATTTTTTTTCTCAGTGAACGCCTTCGTTCAGCTCGTCTCACAGTAAATCCCTCTAAAATTAGCTTCGCCCAAACAGAAGTGTCATATTTAGGTCACGTTTTAAAGAATATTTATGTAACTCGATTTGGCCATCGCGTAAATCTGTCGATGACAGTGAGGCAATATCGAAATTGTTGAGCAGGTGGCAACGGTCCGATGAGGTCGACGTGAATGTGTTCGAAGTGGGATGTGGGGGCTGGAAATGGCCGGTTGGAGAGTGAACATGACGTGTTATTTTCGCACGTTGGCAAGGGATGCATGCCTGCGTCCATGTACGGCAATCGCGACAGATGTGCGGCCAGACGAATCGATGGGTGACAAGCTTCGTAGAAGTTTTGACACCGGGGTGGCTTAGGTCATGGAGGGAATGAAATATTTGTCGGCGCATGGAGAAAGGTACGTGAGGACGAGGAATTTGTGTCGACGTGTCGCAGGTAAGAGTGACGTCCGAGCCGGGTGCGTTGACGCGACTGAGCTGAAGAGACGAAGGTGATGCCACGAGGTCGCGAAGTTCATCGTCTTCAAGTTGCGCACGGGCGAGTGTGTCGAGATTGATGGGAGGGGAAGAGTTTGCGGAGATGGAATTGACGCGAGTGAGGGCATCGGCGACTACGTTGGTGGTGCCGCTGACGTGTCGAATATCAGTGGAGAATTGGGCGATGAAAGAGAGTTGGTTTAATTGAATGGGTGGAAGTTTCTCCTTCTTTTGGCTGAAGGCATAGATGAGGGGTTTGTGGTCGGTGTAGACAACGAAATGTTGTGCTTCTAGAATGTGGCGGAAATGCTGGATCGCCGAGTAGACCGCA
>JAWNBC010000034.1:0-12035 GCA_038030265.1 Corythucha ciliata
GTTACTAAGGAGGAGGGGCAGACTTCCTTTCAGAATTTCGTCGTCGGTGGAGATCCCAAGTTCGATCACTTGGTCGATCACGTCGGTGTTAAGTGACGGTTATTTTTCTTCAAAAATCTGTGTTTCCGTTGAAAATCAGTGTCTTTAAGATGGACGAGAAATATGACCTCGACTTCTTGAAGAATATTTTGATGTAAGTACATTTATTTGTAATATCTTTCTCTTTCTGGGATGAATTAGTACTCTCTGGATGTTTCTTCACCCCAGAATGCTCTGCCCGGAGATTTATTTCATCTCTCTATGGGGTTTTCGGTGGCAAATTATTCGTGGTACCATTTGGGCACGCTGGGCTGTTACTTATACGTGTTTTTTTTTCTTTTTAGGCCTGGTATTTCACTCCAAGAGGCAATTGATATTATCGAAGGTGATGAACTTCCTGATTTGATTACCCCTGGGGCTGTTTACGTGGTGTCGAGGATTGTGGGGGGTCCTCCTCCCGCACCTGCACCAGGAGCTGCTTCTCCTCCTCCAGCCCCTCGGACGACTGCGACTCTGATAGAGAAGATGAAAGAGCTGGCGAACACTTACAACCTCGCCTACACTAAAGGGGCCGAGTTCTGGGCGACCTCCACATCAATCATCGCCGGATTCGCTGCATTCAAGGCTCGCTTGGAAGAACTGAGGATGGGAACCACCGAGTTCACAGAAGACCGCAAGATAACGCAGTACGGTCTCACGGGGGCTCACGGGGTACTAACTGAGGGGATCAGATGGAAACCTCCAATCAGGGGCGCACTTGCTGCCAACACTGGACCCATGACGCAACTCTTGTGCTACATAACATCGCAAACAAGCGGCGTAAGAGATTACCAGAAGAAATGGCACTTAGCGATGAAGGATAGCATGGGCCACCTCCCCTTCCTCGAATCGATGCTACAAGCCTTGTCAGTGTCTGATGAGACCATGAGGGCCGACATTATCAAGGCTGTTGCTGACCTTCTACTACTCACAGGTTCCAGGCAAAATTCCCGGGTCATGCTACCATCAGTCCTGTTAACCATGGCCTTAACAGCGGACCAGTACGCACTGTGCACAGCGGTGTGGTCTAGCTCAAGGCACCGAGCCCTCCCGATCAACAGAGACTGGGTCCTCACAGGGAAAAAGACGTGTCCACCGGGAGAGGTAGGAAGACTAGTGGACCGGGATCAGCCGAATCACACTAGTTCCGGGAGAACGGGTAATACGAGGGGCGTACCAAAAGTAAGTTCCGGTCATTTTTAAATCGGCGGGAAAATGCCGTAGGGAAAAAATTCCGACGGGGATATTTTGTGTCACATCTGTTGGCATCACTGAATTTTTCTTATCTCGATATCACATGTTACGGCTTATCAGCACCAGTGTAAACATGGAAGTCACCCTGAAAAATCCGTCAAATTGTGAAATTCGTTCGGTGATCCGTTTCCTTGTGTTTGAAAAAGTTCCTGCGCCCGAAATTCATCGCAGACTCATTTCAGCATATGGCGAAGGTGTTATGAGCATTGAAATGGTCCGGAAGTGGAAGAACAGTTTTCTGGCAGGCCGTAACAATGTGCATGACGAGCAGCGTAGTGGGCGTCCCTCCACTTCTCGTGGAGAGGATGCAGTTTCTGCAGTTCGCGAGCTTCTGGAGCACGATGCGCGGTTTACCCTTAGTGATATCGTTGAAAAAGTGCATAGTAAACATCAGCTAACTCGTTCTTCGGTTCATCGAATCATTACGGAAGATTTAAAGTTCTCTAAAGTGTGTGCAAGGTGGGTGCCTCGCCTTCTGACAGACGAACACAAGGAAAACAGGTTGGATGCTGCACACAGGTTTCTTGAAATGCTCGAAGATGAAGGTGAGTCTCTTTACTCGCGTATTGTCACTGGTGATGAGTCATGGGTCCACCATTCAACCCCCGAAACAAAGAAACAGAGTATGGTGTGGAAAGCTCCACACCAAAGTGCCCCCAAAAAAGCAAAGGTGGAACACTCGGCTGGAAAGGTGATGGCAACTGTCTTTTGGGACTCTAAAGGTGTTCTTTTGATTGATTACCTGGAAAAAGGTACGACCATAAATGCCGACAGGTATTGCAAGGTGCTCATAGACCTGAAAAATGCCATTAGACGCAAAAGACCGGGCAAGTTACGGAAAAAAGTGTTGCTTTTTCACGACAATGCGCGCCCACATTCCGCGAAAATCACCCAAGATCTGCTCACCAAGTTCGATTGGGATGTTTTCCCCCACCCACCCTACTCCCCAGACCTCGCGCCGAGTGACTTTTTTCTTTTCCCCCTCCTCAAAGTCCACCTGGGCGGAAGGAAATTCCGCACGAACGCCGAACTCGAGGCCGCGGTCCTGGAATTCCTAGCTCAAAATGACGCGGATTGGTATGATAGGGGTCTACGAAAACTGGAACCACGCTACAAAAAATGCATTGAGCGAAATGGCGATTATGTAGAAAAATAATTTAGATCCATACCTTTCAGAATAAAATTTTTTTTTTTTCAAATTGGTTGAGTTTTCGATTTTTCCCAGCATGTCGGAACTTACTTTTGGTACGCCCCTCGTAGGTTCGGAATGGTCGAGGAGTACCGGAGAGAAGAGATCAAGCTTCCACTCCGGGTTCTAGGACGGGTGTGAGAATGAAGGGATCAGCCTTCACTCTCGGACAAGTAGGTTTGGAAGCACCGAACGGGATCAGCCGATCAGGTGCTGTAAAAGGTGGAAGAAAGGAAGCACCGGGGAGATCAGTCCACCGAGTACAAGGGCAATTGGAAAAAGAAGTGAGACGTTTTGGGAGAAAAAAGTCTGATTTATTTGAGCAGTTAGGGGGGTTGTCATTACAATTACTTACGCTCAATCGTATGAGAAGACATACATACATTCGTCAAATGCATATTAAATACTTGATGTTAATTAGAAACTTGTTATATGTACAGAGCATGAATTGATTATTTACAAAAGATACAAGATAACAGTTGTTTTCCGCTCGGAGGCTGTGATTAGCGTGATTGCTTGGATCTTCTCTAGTCTGCCGCTTGGAGTGTAGGCGCGTAGTTCGATGAAGTTTATCTTCTTCTTCCTCCTCCGGAGGTTTGTTGACGGTTTCCGTAGTGGAGGTGTTTTGTTTACAAATATTTATTTTTGTCGTAACACGTGGAGCCCCCGGATCCTGCAGTAGAGACAGATGAGGAGTCTGGTGACGAGGATCAAGAGGGTGATCTGAGACATTTGTCAGGTAGGCAACTTCTCGCTCAAGCGCAGATAGTACTAACAAAAGGTCTCGAAAGTCTGGTTGAACAAATTCGCGATTCTTCAGCTGACCAGTCCCAGACAAACCACCTGGACGATGACTTGTCAAATCCTGCAATACCCATGACAAAAGCAAGTAATTCAGCGAGTAATTTACAAGATCCCGGTTTTCAACCGTCAGTGGACGTTCCAGTCGAATGGAGGCCATGGATTCAGAGAAGGCTCAATAAAAGGAGAGTGCCGGCTGAGTTCATCGAGGGTGACTTTGCACCGACTAATATTTCCTCAACGACGGAAAAACCACAAATCTCAGAAATGAACTGCGTTGAAGTATTCGAGAAGTTTTTCACTGATGAAGTCTTCGATCATCTCTTCAATGAAACCCAAAAGTACGACAGTTGGAAAAATGCCGAGCCTCAGAATATTACTGTGAGTGAGCTAAAATGGTTTGTAGGGTTCCTCATACTTACTGGGTATAATCCTCTTCCATCACTGAGACATTATTGGGATGAAAGCAAGGATTTGAATAACGCTATCGTCTCTTCGAACATGCCGCGAAATAGAATGATGACCATTCTTCGCTACATTCATTGCGCTGACAATAATTTCCCAAACAAAGACGATAAATTGTGGAAGTTGCGCCCATTGATGAATTTGGTGAAAGAAAAATGTGCTGCGAACTTCATGAACAACACGATTCTTAACTACGATGAATGGATGATAAAGTTTTTCGGACGCCATGGAATGAAACAGTCTGTTTATTCCCGCCAAACCAATTAGGTTTGGGTTCAAAATGTGGTGCGTGAATTCGAGTGACGGGCACCTCCTGACGTTTGATCTCTATCAAGGGAAAAACCCAAAAGTTCCTGATCAATATAACGACCTTTTCGGTAAATGTGCAGCCCCGTTTGTCGCCTTATTGGACGAATTGCCTACAATAATTCAAAAGTTGCCGATGAATTTCTTTTTCGATAACCTTTTTTGCGGAAGTAACCTTTTCCGCTTTCTAAAAGAGATAGGATACACCGCTGCCGGGACATTCAGAGAAAATCGCATTCCAAGGATCAAAGCTCCAAATCGGGGCGTTCGGACTAAAAAAACGCCAAGAAATGCAACAAAAAGAAAAAACTCCAACAAAGTCAGTAACGCCATAAAGACTTTGACTGAAAAGAAATTGTTCTCGAAATATCCAAGAGGAAAATTTGAGCATTTTATTGAGCGGCACGACGGTATTCTATTTGTTAGATGGAAAGACAACGGGGTCGTCACTCTTGGTTCTACTGCGTTCGGGACTCATCCGCTATGGTCCGTGAAAAGATTCTCAAAGGAGACACGAAAGAACGTATCAGTCGGCCGCCCCCACGCTGTTGCCTTATACAATCAAGGAATGGGAGGGACCGACTTGATGGACAACAACATCTCCAATTACAGAATTGGCGTCCGGTCGAAAAAGTGGACGTGGGTTATCTTCACATGGCTCATCGACGCCTGCCGTCAAAATGCATGGATTTTGTTCAGAAGTAAAGAAAAGATATCTGAACTCGACTTCAGACGGGCGATTGCTATCGCATATTTGAGTAAATACGGGGAAGAAAGGAAAAATGCGGGGCGACCCTGCTCCAGTTCCCTCACAGTTGTAAGAACTCTTGCGGATGTTCGCCACGACGGAGTTGGGCATTACGTCTCGAAAACGTCGGACGGGAAACGAAGAAGGTGCGCTCTGAGATCTTGCAATTCTCGGGCTAGGAGTGAGTGCAAGAAATGCAATGTTGGTCTTTGCATTGGCTGCTTCGTTAGCTATCACACAAAATAATATGTAGTAAATGAAATAAAAAAAAAAAATATGTTGAATCTGTCATCAATAAATAAACCCCTTGTCGTTATTTTATCTTGGATCCTTTCATTTGTCTGTGAAGGAACTGGAAAAAAGAAAGTGAAAATCAACAATTTTATTGTGGAAACACGAGTGCGTTAGTTCCCAGCGTGCCCATTCGGGCACACGGGCTCCTGGAGTCATACGCTAGCGTAAATTTTTTAAAAATATTTTTCCCGTCTAAATCAAGGTATTCTGAGACATATTACCTCTTTTTACACCAAAACTATGACTCAAAAAAACTTGGGCGTTAATGGGTTAATCTCATTTTCACAGCAGTAGATTGCGCTTTTTCCAATGGACTTAACGAACGGCTAAACCAAACCCTAGTAAACCGGATTCGATGCAAAATGAACGAATCACCATCAAATACCAAACTCTCACGGCCGGTAATTGCGGAGCAATGTGTTCAGGAATATAATAATACGGTACACACGTCCACTAAATTCAGCCCTAATTACTTATTAAATAACGAAGAGGTACACATTGTCCCCAACAACTATGAACTCCCAAGAGATCTGGAAGAAGATTGAGTAAAAGCCTTTGAAAACTCACAAAAAGCACACGAACGCAACAAAAAAAGGTATGATAAAAAAAGAAGAATACCCACTTTTAAAAGGTAGGAGATATGGTTTACGTAACTCATGGAAACAGCTTGAATCGAAATAAACTCGACGAAATCCGAACTGGTCCATTTAAAATTTTAGAACATATCTCTAATTCTATCTATAAAATTGATTCGGGTCACCGAAAAGAACAGTCCAACTACTTCCATGTATCAAAACTTTATCCTCAAACCATCCAAAATAATTAATCATGTAAATTTCGTTTGAATTAAGCTAACCATAAGTACGACATATAACAAGGAAAAGAGTTATAAGTGTATCAACTAATAATACAAGCGACAATCATACGACTATGAGTAGGTATGAATATCTTTTGTTAATTTTAGACTTATTTGTATTTATGCATCTGTAAGTGGCATTCCTCATATGTGAACAACTGTATCCATACCACTAAATAGTCAACTTATTGGCTCCTGGAAGGGAGATGTAAAGTCCTACTCCATGGAACTTTAAAAGGCAGCACGGCGAACCCTATTCCATCGCCGTAGTCACAATTCTTTTTGTCTTCGTTATACTTGGACTTTGTCCTCAATTCTTTCATTGGAATGTAAATCTTCTTTCCCCCCCTCTGTTCCCTCTCTAATCTTTAGTTATGTTTTGTACTCCGATGCGGAAGGATCATGTATTTTGATTTCTTATTTACAGGTACGAGTATTGTTCCAAATATTTTCATTTATTTTCAATGATGGTAATAAAATCTTATTTACAGCAATCAAAGCTTGATACCCTTCCGGGAAATTATCTTACATATTATGTAACAGAAGTTGACTTTTTATTTGATCCCATATCCAATTTTTCAGAGTATCTACGTCAATGGCTCCTTGTTTTGATTGAACTTGCTGGCAGATTGCAAGCACTATATCGAAAATGAATTCCTTGTCGACTGAAGAAGTCTTTTGGCCTTCCGGCAGTGTGTGGGGGTTTTTATTAATCAAACCCCCTGGAATATTCTTTGGAAACAAGTTTGGAGAGTTTATTGGTTGGACATTTTTTGTTTGTACACTACGAGAGGGAGAAACATTACGGACTCTTTTAGTTGTTCGAGGGAAATTACTCGATGATGCGAATGTTCTGTTGGGAACAGCTGTTCACAGAGGTGGGAAGGCGTTATTATCGTCTAGGTTTACTTCACTAGAAATTCTTGCATATGAGTTACCCTCCAGGAGTTCCTTTGCGTCGAAGTAAGGGATGTTATTACCTGCCATCAAGTACTTAATGCATTTCTCTTTATCAAAAGCTGGGCATTCTCTTTTATTAAGGGCTGAATGTCCGTTTCCGCAGTTAGCGCATTTTATTAACTCACTCATGCACTCATTCACGTTATGCTTAATCCCCGCATTATGACCAAATCGTAAACACATCCTACATTGGACTGTTTTGAATGTAGATAGATAGATAGATAGATAGATATATTCGCATCAAATTGTACATTACATCAATTAAATGAAAAACAGATAATCATGATGCCAGCCCTCAAAAGAATACTCTTGAGCTGAGGGCTGTCGTTACTCTACAAAATACAAATCATTCAAATAGAATTTCCTCTCTGTCCCTTTTGACAAAATAATTACAACTCATGTCGTCCACTGTCAGCAAGAATGCAGGCTTATCAGCTATTTCAATAGCTGATGCGAAAGCTTCGAGTGAAATTCTACCTTCAACCCCAGACCTCCTCTGGTTGTTTGGGAAAAGTCACAGCACACCAGGAATCCCAGGTTGGAATGGCTATATGGAACAGGTTACCCAAGACCTTCCCTATCAACGCTCGAGGATAGTTTTCCTTCCATTTATCCACGCTCCCCCAAGAGACTACGACACTGTTCTCACGTCTCTAGTTCAATCCTGTGAGAGAACACGAACTCACGGACAGACAACGTGCTTCGTGACATATGACCAACCTTTATACATGAAGGCTACAGATAATGTGGAGAGCTGCCAAAACCCTCAGCTGACAAATGTAGTGGTACGATTAGGGGGCTTCCACCTTCTCATGTCGTTTATGGGGGCCATTGGCGCCATAATGGCAGGGAGCGGGCTGAAAGAACTCCTGTCGACTGTATTTGCAGAGAATAGTGTCGACAAAATTCTACATGGGCATGCATATTCGAGAGCCGTGAGGGCTCATATGTTGACGAATCTTGCACTTTCTCTCTTCATTTGGAACGATGAAGTAGATACCACAATAGGGGAACGAACCGAAATTGAAAACATGCTGATAAAGATGTCGGAAAAAAATGCTGAAAAAGAGAGAAATATGATTCTGCAACTGACAGAGAACAAAACTATCCAAATCCTCGGTGCCAAATTCAAAACTACGATGGAAAAACTGGAAAACAGAGGACCAACATCAAAGCTCTGGATTCAGTACTTCCAGATGACTGTACTGATGAAAAAATTCATTCAAGAAGAGAGAATGGGAGATTGGAACCTTCACCTGGAGACAATCAATAACATGCTCCCTTTTTTCCACTCAGCTGGCCATTTCATCTATGCGAAGAGCGCTCGGCTGTACCTCCAGGATATGGGAACACTTCAACAGCGAATGGACCCAAAAGAGTTCCGCTCATTCACAGAAAGAGGTGAGTTTACCATTCGTCGCTCGCACAAATTTTGGTCTGGCCTGTGGACTGATCTGACTATTGAGCAGGTTCTAATGCGGTCCATGAAGAGCCAGGGGGGCTTGACCCATGGGCGAGGAATATCAAACAGCGTTCTTGCTCGATGGACGGGTGGAATGGTATTCATGCTAAACATTTGCGAGGGAGTTGAATACTACTGGAACGTTTCCAGCACCACCAGTGAAGAGCATGTTGACATGAGGCCCTCCCGCATCGGACGTGACACTGATGATGTGGAGAAATTGAAAAACTGGTTGGATGTCCACGTTCCATTCCTTCCACTGACAAACTGTTGTCCATAAGCAGTGGGATTGTTGGAACCTCAGAGGTCAACTGTCATCAAGCACAGGAATTGGGAGCTGAAGGGGTTAAACAAATCACAGGACATACGTACGGAAAAGTTGGTTTCAAACGAAAAGACAAAGTAAGAACTTTGGCTACAGCTGTCATCAACTTTGACAACAAGAAAGTTGAGATTGATCCCCTCACCATATTTCAAAGGCTGTGCATCATCAAGCAATCAGAACATCACTTAAAGGAGCACTTCAAATACGAGTTCGCTCCCTACCCAATGGCTCTGTTTTCTGAAGAAGGGATGCATAAAGGTACAAAATCGAGCTTCTATGCGGCTTTCACTCCCCTCGCAGAAAACATCCCTATAACAGGCCCGAATTCTTTTGTAGTGGTTGATGGAGGTTTCCTACTCCACAAGGTCCAGTGGCGTCGCAATGATAGCATCAGAGTGATTGTAGCTGCCTTCATCAGCTACACATGTCACCACCATGGGCAGAATGTTACAATTGTATTTGATGGCTATCCTGAGGATGGGGCTTCGAGAAACACCAAAACAGCCGAACGCCTACGTCGATACGGAACCTCGGGATGTAGTGACATCATCTTCCATGAATCTACATTCATTGCAGTACCCCAGGAGAAATTTCTCTCCAATGACAATAACAAGCTGCTGCGAGTCTTTCAGCTGAATAACAGCCTCATTGATGTCGCAGCCACCTTCTTGAATCCCAACGCCACCCAAGAAGAGGTTGCCTCAGCTGGGGTGAAGTGCCTCCAAGCCATCTATGGAGGCAGAGAAACTGAGGAACTGCACGAGCTCCGCTATAAAAACTTCGTCCAGGCAGCAGCCAACGTGCGAGTTAATCTAGCACGTCTACCCCTAACCAAAGAAGCAGCAGCCTACCACTCTTATCGTACATACCACCAAGTACAGTCGTGGTTGGGGGTAGAAAAGCAGGCAACCACCTGGGGCTGGATGAAGAGCCAGCAGGGGCTCCTTCCCATCCCCTTCAGGCAGCCTCCAGCGTCACCTGAAATATTGAAGCAGATTTCATGCAAATGCAAGAAAGGCTGCATGGGTGGGTGCTCCTGCAGGAAAGCAGGACTTGTCTGCTCGAGTTTGTGCGGCTCATGTCGAGGCATAGCATGCTCTAACGTTGCCCCAGTGGATATTGAGGAATCAGACGAAGAAGATGCCATGGACGAACCACTCCCAGTACCTCATCCTGTGGATTCAGAAACTATCTACGAATGTGGGCCCTCCAAAAGACGTAGGCGATTTCTCCACAGACCTACACCCCCCAACCATCTTCAATGTTATTTACATGTATATACTCAAGTACCTACCTATTACTGTTTAATAAATAAGATTTTATTAATCTTTTGTTGAGTAATTCATTTTATTTCCTCAAAAGTATAGCTTGGGGAGCAGAAGTCGACCAATTCAATTTCTCGAAAAATGCGACTTTTCCCATTTTTCTTTTTTTCATGATAACAAGAGGACTATTAGGCCTAAATGCTTCGTTTTGGTCCTAAATTGAAGCCAAATAATTTTCCTATAACTTCATCCCTTATGACTTATTATGACTTGTTATTATTTAGGCCGATATTTCGCCCGAAAGAGGGTCAAAACTTAAATATTCGACTTTTTGGAAAAAATTGCCAATTTTTGGAGCACTGTATTTCGGAAACTATTGGACCCACAAAATTGGAGTTGGACTCAAATTGCAGGGAATTTACTCTAGTTTAAAAAAGTATACAGTGACTTTTTCGATAGGATGCATAGTTTGGAAGTTATAAGCCAAAAACTGAAAAAAGTCAACATATTTCGAGGTTTTTCGAATGCCCTGAGGTTAGCTCGCGTCTTTCGAAGCTGCAAAATTGGTTTTGTACTACTCGTTGGTACCCTAACAACATAAGAAAGAAAAAGCTTTTACGCGAATTATTCTGATGTTTGATGTCTAAAATCAGTGGGCTAGGGTGTCATAAAGCTTCCCAGTTACACTAGCTATTGGGCCCGAAGCACAAGAATTCCTCAAGTGGCCGACATCATGCCCATTAGAAAGTACTAAAAAATTCGTCGATATCTACATTTTCATGACAACACTACCATCTCAGAAGATCCTTAAGCAAAAATTAGAGATCTTTCTGAAATAATAAGAAATAATTGCATCGCCATGGATCAGAATAACGAGAAAAAGTACAGCATCGATGAACTAATCATACCATATAAAGGGACCTATGGCGGCAGTAAACGCCAGTAAAATCCTAATAAGCCGTACAAGTGGGGTTACAAAATGTTTCTTCGGTCTAGCGTCAACGGGATGGTCCACGATTTCTTATTCTATGCCGGAGACAAAACTTTCATCACACCTATATTTTTGTCTTATTTTTGTAAAAACAACGGAGATGTTGTATACTTGTGACGTCACTACATTAAGTTCAATAACTATTAATTAGCCCAAATGTTGGCCATACTGTAAAGCCCTCCCCCCTTCAGCCAAGATGGCATTCGAGTATGTCGGTCCAGAGAAGACCTTAATAAAAAGTCTTGTCGCCAAAACGTCTTATTAATTATCCGATTAATAGACCCCAAATATAAAACATGAGGAAGTGCATTTCAGTGGAGGAAAGGATCGCTGTAACACTCAGGTAAGTTTGGCAAAATTTAATGAGTACAACGTTTTCCTTAATACTAACAATAAACAATAAGTAAAAAATCCAAAAAATTATCAAATTCAAGAAAGCAAAAGTGAAAAAAGAAAGAGCGAGCTCAGACTTGAGCTCGTGTGAATGGCTCCATAGACTTCTTTGTAAACCCAACCGCTGGCGGTAGGAGGGGAGAGCCGCTGTACGGCTCATGAGCCGGCTCTCAGAGCTCCCGTCTGTAAGCCCCCATTATATCTTGTGTACAGTTAACCGCTCCAGCTCTAGTGAGCGCGCTCACGTGCACCCGTCAGAAAGGGGCCTAAGGTTTCCATATAAAAAAAAAAATGAAGCGGTTCTTAGGTTGGGACTTTTGCTCCCAACCTTTGACCCAACCTTGGATTGGCTGCGCTCTCGTCGCATTGAAGGCTAAACCCCGCTAAACACAAAATTTCTATAAATCCAAGAGTTGAAAAAAACATATGTTATCAAGAAGATATCATGCTTGAATTTTACTCCGTTAATAGACAGTAAGCTCGGCCCATTCACGAATCTTTATTCCCAGTTCCCTCTTGAGCAGAGTGACGCACTGGAAATCGGAGCTAAGTGAGGTAAGATTGAGAATTATTATTTTTCAAGTAATAAGTAAAGTAAGTTACTCACGCAATTGTATAGTTATGATATTTTTTTAAAGGGTAAAATGC
>JAWNBC010000035.1:0-12028 GCA_038030265.1 Corythucha ciliata
TTCACAAATAAACGCACCCACACACTGATACAAAATAAAAATAAAGAAAATTAAAACTTGTAGCTCTGCCGGGGATGAGGGATCCAACATACCCCACATCGTGCGGGGAATATACGTTTTTTCTCATCTTGCAAATAAACATGCTTCGAAAAATTCATCGTGTGCATTGAGTAATTATAGAGGATTAATTTGCCAAAAGGAAGGTGATCAAGAATTCTAGCGACTAAAAATAATGGTACCTACGTGAAAGCCGATGACAGGCCCGGTTTCAAAGTAATGCTCTTTCATACACTCTAAGAAAATATGGCTAAAACCCCGGTTAGAATTCAATTTTTTCTCCGCTTGGATCGATTCAACCGGAGATTTATTAATACAACCGGATAATTTAAATAAAAAATTGCCGGTTAGTTGCACAATGAATCTCCGGTTAGTTATACGATGCACCTCCGGTTAGTTTCGCAATCCATCTCCGGTTAGCTGTGCAATGCACCTCCGGTTAGTTGTGCAATGCACCTCCGGTTAGTTATGCAATGCATCTCCGGTTAGTTGGTGCAATGCATCTCCGGTTAGTTGTGCAATGCATCTCCGGTTGTCCATCCAACCGGAGAGAAATGTATTAATTCTACGGTGACTTGTCAATAACAATACAGTTGCTTTTCACCGGAAACTCATTCCATATGAACTGTTGTACATCCGGTGACAATTTTGCTTTTCCGGTTAGTTATAACAGGAGTCACAAAAGGTCTGTTCCAACAAGGTGTTTGAAACTTGTTCGGAGCAGAGTTTCCATAGGACCAGCCAATAAAATTCAAATTGATTACATTTAATTGGTAGGTCTATAGCAACTTAGCTCCAAAATGCTCCAAACAAACACTTTTCTGGAACAGACCTACTGTAACTCCTGTTATTCCAAACCTGAGGAGCAAAATTATCACCTGGTGTAGAACAGTTTGTAAAGAAATGAGTCTACGGTGGCCGGAGTAAATCGGCCAGGTTCTTAGCTGTAATATCAGACGAATTAAATAGAAAAAATGTATTTCCTGTCGGCATAGAAAATTTACACTTAATACACTCAAAAAAGTATAAAGAAACCCCAAAGTACTCATTAAGAATAGTATTATACATTATAGATATCACATAAAAGGAGCTTGCATTTACATATTGATATACGTAGTACAAAGAGCCGAAATAGGGGAGACATTTCGAAAACTGGTCTCACAAATGCTATGCTGTGGGGGGATGCTATGGATTTGTAACATAAAAGGAATCGAATGAATTGACAAAATTAGGCACCAAGCACCACGCACGCCACGTTGGAACTCCGACGCGAAAAAGACTGAGTGATGATGAGGAAGGGCTCGGAACTAATAGGAAACAATGGCGCCACTGGGCAATCTCTCTGATTACAACCGGAGAGCAAACCAATCTCACCGAATTCCGGCACAGTCTCAACAGAGATTCAATAAATTCAACCGGTATACAAATGACATCTAACATGAGACGAAACCCCGAACACGTTGTAACTGGATAGAAGTCAACTTCCACACCGGAGGATAATTGAGGTCTATAACCGGAGAGAAATTGAAGTCTAGCCGGAGAGATTAGTCATGGGCTAATGGAACGAACTGGTTTTTGCAGCTGGTACATTATTATGATAATAATACAGGGTGGAAGGAGATAAGGTCCGAAAATCAATACCCTTCGAGATATGATTTTTCTAACGATTTTTAAGGCTTACATCATTTTTTTTAACTAACGGCGAGAAACTCGCGTTTTATTTGAATTTTTGCAACATTTGGTGATGGATTCGGAAAGAGCACACTATGTTCTGTCAGGATTAGCCATTTTCGATAGACGTTAACTATTTTATGTGCCCTTAAATGCGGCTCAAAGTCGTGCAAATCGGGGAATTAATTTTTTTCAAAAAAAGTCAGTCCCCGTTTGTCCACACTAAATCTGAGTGAACGGACAACCCGTGATTCAGAAAAACATCTTCGAAGTGTCCTTTACAAAAATAGTCATAAGCGTTTTCTTAGTTGCTTGGAGATTTTTCGTCAGAAATGACGATTTCTTGAAAAAAATAATGATTTTTCTCTTCAAAATTGCTTGTTTTGACCTGAAAAATTTGAACAAGTTTTGTGATTTTAACGTGATAAAAAGCACTAAAACCTAATCCAAAGCTATACGTTGAATCAAACTGATTATGCCCGCCTACCAAAGTAACAAAAAATGTCGCTCCGGCAGCTGGGGTGTCGGACTGTCGGATAGAGTACATTTCACGAAAAACGAATTTCGTGAATTTAACTAAATTTGCGATTATTCAGCAAGAATGGCTATAAAAATGTAGAGTAACAACGTGAAATGTTAATTAATGCCGAATAATAGCTAAATAAATAAAAACGTAGCAGTGTAATTCACTTAACCCGACAGCCCGCGGCCGGAGCGACATTTTTTGTTACTTTGGTAGACGGGCACAAGCAGTTTGATTCAACGTACAGCTTTGGATTAGGTTTTAGTGCTTTTTAACACGTTAAAATCACAAAACTTGTTCAAATTTTTCAGGTCAAAACAAGCGATTTTGAAGAGAAAAATCATTATTTTTTCTAAGAAATCGTCATTTCTGACGAAAAATCTCCAAACAACTAAGAAAACGCTTATGACTATTTTTGTAAAGGACACTTTGAAGATGTTTTTCTGAATCACGGGTTGTCCGTTCACTCAGATTTAGTGTGGACAAACGGGGACTGAATGTTTTTGAAAAAAATTAATTCCCCGATTTGCACGACTTTGAGCCGCATTTAAGGGCTCATAAAATAGTTAACGTCTATCGAAAATGGCTAATCTTGACAGAACATAGTGTGCTCTTTCCGAATCCATCACCAAAAGTTGCAAAAATTCAAATAAAACGCGAGTTTCTCGCCGTTAGTCAAAAAAAATTATGTAAGCCTTAAAAATCGTTAGAAAAATCATATCTCGAAGGGTATTGATTTTCGGACCATGGTGTATATGGTAATTTCGGTCGCAAATGAGGTCTACTATCACCCAAAAATTTTTGTCACACTTATCCCCTTCCACTCTGTATATTAAAGGCTTTTTTATAGACTCATGCCTGCTTACTACTGGATAACACGTTAAAATAAACGAAGAAACTGGAGATTTCCTTCCCTACGGTAGAATAACATTCAAGTATCTGTTTCAATTTTTTGACTGCTCCGAAATTCGTGTCATTTCATTAAATTTGATTGCCTCATTCATTACCTGTTATGCATTCAGTTTGACTAACCTACCCAGAATATAATTGCATTGTTTTCAATATTGTTAGGTTAGAATTATTTCACATTCGGTTGGATTTGACAGGTCCACGCAACCCTTATTTATTTTCCAGTTAAAACCAAAATATCACATGGATTTAACCGGTTCAGAAAATTTCCTTTTTTTATCCGGTTATGAATAATTACGCCTTCGGTTGGATTTCACAGGTTAACGCAACCACCATTTCTGTTCCGGTTACATCCAAATTAACATTCGGTTGCAAACAGCAAAATTGCAACATTTTGAAGGTAAAATTTCAGCAAAATTGGGATCTTCCTGTCTGAAATTTCAACGAAGTTTCATCCTTCAGAGCCAAAAACCGAGAAATATCAAGTTTCGGGCTTAGATATCGTTGAAATTGTTTGTATTTTGTATTTATTTTATCAATATTACAAGTTTATTATGTAATTTGTAATATTGTTCACATTGTAATTTGTAATATTGTTTAATATGTGTTTACAATATTATAATATTAATGTATTCTGTCACTATCAGTGTTTAAAAAAGCTTTTAAGGAGGTCCTGACTTATTTTGTATACGTAATTAAGAACGTTGGATATAACCGGTTCAGAAAATTTCCTTTTTTTACCCGGTTATGAATCATTACGCCTTCGGTTGGATTTCACAGGTTAACGCAACCACCATTTCTGTTCCGGTTACATCCAAATTAACATTCGGTTGCATTTAACTGGTCCATAAAATTGTCAATTCTTCTCCGGTCACAAACGATTTCGGATTCGGTTGAATGCAACTGGATCATGCAATTGCCATTTGATATCATGTTGGAATACTTATTGATCCGGTGAGATGAATTGCTATCCGTTCATTTTCCCACACAATTCGTTCAATCCAACCGGATTTTTAATTGTAACCGGAGACGCTATTCTAGGATTTCTTAGAGTGTAATCACGTGAGAATCAACGATACTTGTTTGAAGAATACGGGTTAAAATTGATGAAGCCCAGTTTGGTTTCGCCAGAATTAAATGACTAAGGCGAAAGTAGAATGCAGAGTCACATATTATGCAATTGGTATTCGTCGGAATATAAATACCTACGCTTATTTGCATCAAATGGCTAGCCTGAGAAATAATGACAACTTGAAAATAAACCAATCCAATTCACAGTATTTCTAATGGATTACCTAAATCTCACTAAAAACCAAAGTGAGATAATCATTGGAGGACGAGTCAGGTAAGGATAGACTCGAAGTTCCCTCACTCAATGCTTCTAGATTACGATCTTCTTTTTCCTCTTTCTAAAAAAACCTCCAATTACTTGTAGCTCTGTGCCTCGGTTGGCGCGGCAGGATTCTCAATTATTAATGAACGAATAACATGATTACTACATCGTCACAGGCCTAAAATTTCATGAGAACAAAGGGAGCTTAGCATGACTGCATCTCTAACTGCATGACTGACAACTGATAAATGTGATTATAGCGGTAAGGTAGGTAGTGGTGCCGGTGATGGTGGGCTGGTTGGTTCTCAGAAGGACAGTGTCGTGGGGAGGGGGTATGGGGCACTTGCGTTTGGTCGACTTATTCAAATGGCAACTTTACCAAATCCGACCACCTTCCAGGGATTGCTTACGGTAGTCGAAGTTAGCCATTCAAAGTCGTTGCTGTCCTCAGAGTAAAACTCTGAAAAAGTTGAACTAGCTGATAACAAGTCGACCAACATTACAGTCGACCTAGATTACAGTTGTCCCTGATTACAGTCGACCAGTGATAAGGTCGACCAACATTACGCACTCAATAATTGCACTACAGGCGGTAGTCTGGTGGTAGTAAAAAATACCATCAGCGCCGCCTACATTCAAAAAACTACACTGGATTGCGTCAATATTTATGTTCAATTGTTTAACAGGTTTGTGCTATGTTCATGTATAAGTAAGACAGTCACTAATTTTAAGACTAAATAATACTAAGTAAATCTTGAATAAAAATATAAAATAACAAGAAATATGTTTTAACCATTGAAGAATGTTGTACCACCGCTACCCATAGCTTAGGATAGCATCCAATTCGGTTAGGGTCCCTAAGTGGGAGCTAAGTTAAGACCTGCACTGTACCAAACCAAGTGCTGTACCATTGCGAAAAAATCGCTCGGTATATTCTTTACTGGAAAGGCAAAGTATCGTAAGCGCCACTTCCACTTGGCCAACTTACAGGAGATGCATTTTTCGTTTAGGATAACTTAATGTCGTCTGATTCTCTTGAAAATTTGTGTACGTGACCCTAGTGGTACATTTTAATTGTTTTCATAATTTCAAAACTTTCTACCGCGAGCAAGATACTTTTTAAACATGTTTTGTCGCTTACGATCGAACATGGGAAAACAATTTCTGTATTTGGTGGATACGATTTAAGGTCTCCCCACATATATCCGTGTTCTCACCGCGCCGCGTCCGCACCGACACTCGGCCGTGTGTCGGTGAAATGAAAACAACTGAATTAACATGTGATAGCCTACACATGTCCGTGCCCATTCCACCGAGTCGTTTCCGCACCGAGTCCGCGCCGTGTCCGTGAAACCGCCCACACATGTCCGTGTTCTCACCGCGCCGAGTCCGCACCGACACTCGGCCGTGTGTCGGTGAAATGAAAACAACTTAGTTAACATGTGATAGCCTACACATGTCCGAGCTCATTCTCCGAGTCGTTTCCGCGCCGTGTCCGTACCGTGCCAGTCACGCCTTTTCTTCATTTTACGCCCAACTTTTTTTCTTTTTTTTTAGTGCATTTCATTCTGAAAATGCACTATTGGTCTCGTCGTGATGGTGGCAAACATGGATCACGTCATGTTTTTTTCACGTTTCAGAACGTCTAGAACACGAATTCAGTGGTCTACAGAATTCATATACATATATATCTCTATACATTTCTTTATATATTTATTTATAGTATATTGGTTTATTTATAAGCTTATGGCCGTTTTCTTGTTAGCACGATAACTCTCGAAGAAATTAATTTAGCGGAACGCGCTTTGGCACAAAAATCAGTACTCACAAGACCCCGGTCGGTATTGCATTTGGGCCAAATCGGTCGAGGTGGAGGGGGGAAAATAGGGGTTGAAATGGTAAAAAAATCACTATAAATCACCAGTTAATTCTAGAAGCATTATATTCGGTACGTATACTCCATGTTGGAGTAGCCTTTGATTCCCATTTTGATGTTTTGAAAAAGTCGAGGGGGAGGGGGTGTTGCCACCGGAATGGAAGTAAGTTTTTTTTTTTTTTTTTTGGCTAAAACCACCCCCCTTTCTTGGCCCAGCTGCGCAGGCTATCGGCCATTTTACAATTGTTCCACACTACTTCTTCTTATATCCAGTTCAGTTCTTCTCTCTCAAGTCTTCCTAAATTAACCCAATTGCGCCAATATTGGTCAGATAAGTAATCACGCTCTTTGTTTGCTGGTTTTCCTCTCCTAACATTTCCCTCATACTTCCTTTCACCTTTGCTCTCCTTCGTTCTTCAGCTAGATTCGGACAATCTAGAAGCAGATGTTGTACGCTTAGTGTCTCCCCGCAAAGGGGGCATCTTGGTGGCCTTCTTCCCAGGAACATGTAGCTGTGGGTGAGCCGTGTGTGCCCACATTTAAGCCTATTAATCGTCACGCATTCCTTCCTACAGAGGTGCGTACTTAGCTTTAACGTGTCGAACTGTGCCTTAGGTTTCACAGTGTTCAATTTGCTTCCTTTATTTGTCCATTCCGTCTCCCACGTTTCCCACACCGCCTCCTTTACCCTCTTTATGTTAGCGGTCAGTTCTACGGCGTCTAGGGTTGCTATTTGTACATTGTTTGCCATCATGCATTCCTCAGCTCGTACTCTGTACGGTCTTTGTCTACTTGATTGGTACCTGTAGATGTTATCCACCCCACACGAATCCTGTAGACAACCCGTGAGGAAGTGATCTTCCATACTGTTTATTTTAATCCATTGAATGATCATAGCCTGGTCGTATCTTTTCTGTGGTGGGAGGATGCCAGCCAGGGCTATCAAACTATTGGTAGGTGTTGTCCTGAATGCTCCTGTGGCCAACAACAGGCCTTCACTGTGAGGTTTGAACACATGAGTTGAAAAACAATAAAAACAGTTTTGATTTGGTTGTCTATGTGAAACTGTTTCATTTCACTCGGGTTCTCTGAACACGAGTTTTCAGGGTATCCGACATTACATTTTTGGCGACAGGACTTTCAAAATGCCACTGAGAAGACGCGTGTACAGTGAAGAAGCTCGAAGGGAAGGAAATGTGGCTCGTTCGTCGGAATCAGTTGTACGGCCGTTGAATATCGGTAACATATCAGAATTTAACGTGAGTTCTGATAATTGGTCAATATACAAGGAACGCTTAGACCAGTATTTTGAAGTGAATGCTGTCGAGGAAGATCGTAAAACATCAGTTTTTATTTCGCTGATGGGAACAGAAGCGTATTCTTATTTGCGAAATTTGTGTTCTCCGGAACTACCAAAAATTAAAACTTATAATGAAATTTGCAGTTTGATGGACAGGCAATTTTCGTGTCGAGTTTCTATTTTTCGACAGAGGATCCGTTTCTACAAAATGGAACAACATGAAAATGAAAGTGTTGCAGATTGGTTTGTTCGGTGTAAGAAGTTCGCAGCTGACTGCGAATTCGGCGAATGTCTGGAACAAGTCCTTAAGGATAAGTTTGTCTGTGGTATTATTCATAATAATATTTTAGATCGGCTTTGTGAAGAAGATCCTCAAAAGAAATCGCTCATGGACCTTTATGACATTGCTTTGAGAAAAGAGTCATTTTCGAAGCAAGATCACAGTCGGTCAGAAGAAATCAATAAGTTGAAGCCCAGACAGTTTCAAAAATGTCGTTCTTGTGGAAAAGATAATCATGACTTCGTGAACTGCAGGTACAAGAATTACATTTGTAAGAAGTGTGGAAAAAAAGGTCATTTAGCAGTTGTTTGTACTGACAAAATATGTAGCACGAAAACGATCGAAAATGAAAACTGACGATTAGCGCTTATTACAAATGGCCCAACAGATTTTACAAACCCTAGAAATAGAAAAACTGACGATTCATGCTCTGAAAATATCACACTGGCTATTCACTCTCTGACTATGCTGACAATTTGCGACCTAGAAATGGCAAGCTGACTATTCGCACCTTAAAAAATGGCAGAACTGATTGTTAGCGTACTCTAAATGGTTAAACTAATAATTCACGCAATGAAAATGTCAAAACTGAGTTCGTAACACACAATCGGCTAAAATGACGGATTCATGACCTAGGAATGGCCACGCTGGCAGCGTTAAAATTGCCAAACTGGCTATTCACGCCCTATAAAATTTGTAAAACTGACTATGCGGCCTACGGTGAATGGTTAAACTGACAATTCGCACTTTGAAAATCCCAAAGCAGATGATTCATGTCCTGAAAATGGCAAAATTGGCCATTCACGCGTCAGAAATAGCCATACTGAGCCTTCACGCCTTGGAATTGTCTAAACTGACGATCCTGGCCTTAAAAGCTGGCTATTTACGCTATTTTGCACCCTGTAAATGACATAAACAGCCCGTACCAGCAATTCACGGTCTAAGAATGGCCTAACTGACCGTTTGTGCTCTACAAAGGCTAAACAGAGAAGCAGACGATTCGCGCCTTCAAATTTGGGTGGCTATCTGCACCCAAAAATGGCCAAACTAGGCCATTTCGCACCCTTCAAGCGATAAGCTGACCACTTGCGATTGCGTACCGAGCATGGGCCGTCCTCACACCGACCCCCCCCCCCCACCAGCGTCAGCTACATGCACCTCATGGACTGGGTAAACTTTTAGATTTTATTTGAAACTGATTACCGACTCTCAGGCTATTAAATTGCTAGATTGGTAAATCACGCCCTAAAAATAGCTAAATGTGCAAATTCGTGCTAGTGAAATGGCGAACTTACCATTCATAGCGCAAAAATGGACAAACTGAGCCACGACGACTTGTCCACCAGCTGACGATTTGTGCCCTAAAAATAGCTGAACTAATAATTTGCGTCTTGGAAATGGATTAGCTGACGATTCATGCCATTAAAATGCCTAATGTGACTTGCTGCTGGTTGAACCTAAAAAAGCAATTTCACGGATTTCACTGCGCCAAAAACAAATTTTTGCTCGATGGAACCATTCGACAAATTGCGAATCTAGCGATTCATGCCTTATAAATTGCTAAACTAACCATTCAAACCCTAAAATTGACTTTACGGACGTTTCGTCCCCTGGAAATGCCTAAAATGACGACTCGCACCTTGAAAATTGCCAAAAAGGCCATCAGGCCATTGAAAATGACTGAACTGACGATTCGTGCTCTGAAATAACCAAACGCCTTAAAATCTTCTCAGTAGATTTTCATCAACTCCTGTGATAGACGCTACTGTCGAGAAGTCTTCGAAGAATCGAGCAGCTGTGTTTCCATCATTGATCGTCCCATAACCTTGTTTTACGACGTCTACAAGAAGACCAGTTTTCTCTTTGATGAGTTCACGCATGATGAATCGTTTTCGTTCGGCGAAGGCTTTGTTGCCTCTTGGCACTCGCCAAATTTTAATCGTCAATCTATAGGAAATATTAAGGACAAACTCGAGGAACCTAATGTAGGCGTGGAGCGATGAAATACCGAGTTCAAACGCTTCAGTGTTGCAAGGCTGATTGTACACCAAGTCGAGATTGTTCATCATTTTTGGAGTAGCACCACAAATACCACAAGTTTGAACAGAAGTGTTAGTGCAGGCGCTGAAGGTTTTTCCATCTATCATCGTCATTTTTAGATCATGATCTACTGAAACTTTCTGGTTGTTTCCCAAAATCACTTCAGTAGGAAAAAGTGACTTGACCTGACTCTCCACTGCTGAGATCTCTCTCTTAATGAGATCAATGCTTTCCTTTTCGAACATTATTTTCAAGGGGCGGCAAAATCGAGGAGAAGACGATCTATCATTATGCCATATCAGAGATTTTCCGTCACTAGAACGGAGCTGAAGAGGGACGATGAAAACTGCATACAGACTAGGTGTCGATAATCCGTTGAGATTCAACCTCTGCAGTTTCACCATCATCGGATATTTTGTCATCAACGTCCATCTCTTCTGATGTCTGGTCCAACGAGGCCTCGGGTTCACGTTGAAACCTTTGCTTGTACGCTGAGTGCCCCGAACTCCCGTCACATCCCCACTTAAAGAGCATTGTTAGTTCCGAAGAGACTTTAGCGCTCGTTAAAACATGTTCTATTGCTGACAGCAATCGAGTGACGGTATGATCTAGAAGTGCCTGTAAACCTACCTCGGCAGGTGATTTTCGGAGCTGATTCCATTGGGTAGCACTTTTTCTTTGCCTCCCAAATTTTTCTGTAAGGCGGATAAATATCAGCCTGCCGTTTTTTGGCTCCTTTTTGAACCAAGTCGTACGTTCGACCTTGGATGAACATGGCGATGTTCATCGAAGATAAAGACATGAATGATTTGGGTCTTTTGGATGTGTTCCGTGTAGGATTTAATCATGTTAGTCCCATTGAAACGACTGTGCTACTTGAAGGAAAAAAACTTCAATTAGAAATTGACACGGGAGCTGGGGTCTCGGTTCTTCCTAGCAAAATTTATTTCAATTATTTCTCCTTTCTTCCATTACAAAAAACCGGTATCAAATTGAAAGCGTTGGGGGAGAAATAATCAAGCCTTTGGGAAAAATAGTCGGCTGCGTATCTTGGAGGAATCAGAGACACATGTGTGAAATGGTCGTTGTTCCTAAAGGAATGAAGCTTTTATTGGGAAGGGACTGGTTACAAACGTTCGAGGCAACTATAAACCATATTTCTCAATTCGGTAATAAGAATAAGAGAGACATAGATAAATTGTTGAAGAAGTATGATTCGCTTTTCCAAGAAGACCTAGGGAAGTATGAGTATGAGAAAATAAGCTTAGCAATTAAGAAGGATGCTATTCCAAAATTTTGTAAGCCTCGGCCTATTCCATTTGCCTTCAAGGAAAAGGTGGATCAGGAACTTGAACGATTGGAGAGAAGCGGAGTAATTTCGAAAATCAATAGCTCGGTTTGGGGGACTCCTTTAGTTCCTAAAATTAAACCTGATGGGGTGTCATTAAGACGTTGTGCAAATTATAAAATAACAGTCAATAAGTTTCTTGAAGATGTTCAACACCCATTACCTCGAGTAGAAGAAATTTGGAATGTTCCGGTTTTGTCACCTTCGCGATTACACCTTGTCGTTCCATGTCGTCTAATTCGTGTCTCAGGCGGTCGTAAAGTTTGAAGGGGACTTTTCTTGGCGGGTCTATTACGGGTTGGACAGTTGGGTCAACAGTGAGACGACAGATTTGCGGAAGACATCCCAGTCCCTGAAAGACTGATGAAAAATCATTAGTGATACGGTCAATTTCACTTGTAACAGAATTAATTGATACTCGCTTGACTAGACCTAGGTCTTGGCATGTAGAAAGACCGAGTACCGTTGTGGAGAATTTTGGACTATGACGAAAAAAATGAACGCATGTTTTCCTTTGTTAAAACTCACCTTGACTCACCTTGAAATGACCCAAGACAGGGACAGACTGTCCATTGAAACTGGTCCATTTGACGGTTTTATCAGATTACGTGGAAGACTTAATTGTAAGAAGGTGTCAATAGACATGACATTTGCCATGGCTCCAGTATCTAGAAGGGCTGACAGTTTGACT
>JAWNBC010000036.1:0-12006 GCA_038030265.1 Corythucha ciliata
GAATTCGAAATGGAAATCGAGACTAAAAGTTTCTTGAATTCTTTACAGTAGTGCTCGAAATACTTGTTATTCGTACTTATGTCCGTGCATAAAATCTTAATAACCCGTTTTCCTCCAGGCTCACAACAACCGAGAGAAACGAACTGGAGATGGCCACTCGTGACCAGGGTGATAGCATCCTGTGGCTGGAGGAAAGAAGGAAACGTTTAACAGGTACCCAACGATGACGAGTGAATCCAGAACTCATTGAAGTTCGCAGCGCGCCTAGAATGAGGATGTCTCTTACATTCTCATACGTATTACTTCCATTTTGATTACTTGTTTGCAGCATCCAATTTCGGTGAAGTTTGTAAGCGCAGGAAATCCACGAAATCTTGCAAATTAGTGCAAAAACTTTTATATTCGGCGCCATTCTCGTCAAAAGCCATTGAGTACGGTCGTTTGTCGGAGGCTAAGGCAATCGCCGTTCTAGAAGATCAAATGAATATTCGAGTGGGTTGTTGTTGGACGATGAGTATCCATTTCTAGGTTCGTATTTCACTTTTCTGAACAACTCTCTAGTTTCTCGCAATTACGAAGGCGCCCCTCCCATATTCTCATGTTTTCCACTATTGGCGATTGTAGCTAAGGGAGAAATTCTGAAACCGGTACTCCTGCTTCATTTGTCCATAAATTTTTCTAATGAAAACAGCAGAGTGGCGTAATTCATACAAAATGTACAGAAAAATTGAAGGCGAGTACCGGTTTCAAACTTAGACACGCTCCTTGCCTTTACAAATCTGCATTCAGAACGTCATATCGTCGCTTAAGCTGCAACATGACATAAGTCGATTTTTGACCGTTTTGAGTTAGAAACGATTCTAGCAGTAAGTTTTCCCGCCGGATCGAATGGTGAAGTCAGTTTCACGATCCATCCGTTCGTTTCGCTGCAATCGACAGTAATGTTAACAAAGCATAGAGGAAGTCTTAAGCTAACATGGCACAACTCCACACTTCACAATGGACACCACGTGGGAAGAGGATAGTGAGGTGAGTTCTCCTCCTTTTAAAGCTTTTTCAAATACTTTCATGACACATTTTTTGTTACACTCTTCTTCCTAAACCATCCTTATCTATGTATCACTTGAATCATTGCGTCGGACCAACATTGAAGGCAAGAATTATTACTCCACTGTTCCCAAATCATTCGCCTTGAACTTATGCTATGTTGCTCTCGATCAAATTGTTACTTATGCCATGTTGGAGTAATTTTTTGAACAGTGATGTTTGTGTTTCAAGTGATAATAATTTACGTAGGATTGGTTTCAATTTATAGGAATTCAGTCAGGAATTTGACAACTCAATTCCAGGTCGTTTTAGTAATAATAAACAGCTAATGAGTTTTTCGTTGTTGCAGCATTCCAATTGCGGAAGCGACGACCTGATGAATTTGGAAGAACTGGTGGAAGTGATGAAAGCGAAGGGCCACAAAATTGAGTCAAAGAAAGCAAGAAGAGAGCCATCAAACACTGAATCCCTTGGCCTTGATCCACCCTCTGAGCAGAAATCGCTGATAATTACCTCTCCTATCATCCTTGATTTAACACCTGATGGACACATGATTGCGAGCAATGATCTTGCTCCGTCTGTGATGCCCTCGAGCTCTTTTGAGCATCCTGATTTTCGGACCGAGGAGCTTAGCGTTCTGACACCAGATACGGAGAGTCTCGAGCCATCCCTTGTGGTGAGGACTGATGACCAAGACCTAGATCTAGACGTTCAAGGATTGCAGCAAGAGAGTGTAGAGCCATCTGTTGCAGGTGATGGCAGCGAAGATAACCCAGCCTTAGATAATGAAATAATCATCACCGAGCCTCAAAACTCTGTCCAAGAAAAAGGTGACGTACAGGTAGAACTCTCTTCAAACGCTGACAGTGGCCTGTTCCACTTTGAAGATGGCGTTGCCATTGGGAAAAAGCCAAAGCGTAATCGCAAGAGGAAACATGCAGTGGTTCAGGATCAGTGGACGCGAAAGGATGCCAAGCAAAAAAGGCTTTGTGGGGAGAAGTACGTTGGCTTTCGACGCAAGGATAAAAATAGTACCAAAAAGATCATTCAAGATGTTGAAAAAGATGCCCGTACCATGAAACCACCCTGCAGTGGATGCCTCAAATTCCAATTTAAACGAAAGTGCCTTTCAATTACCGAGGAGCAACGAGGAAAACTCTTTCACACCTTTTGGAAGGAGATGGATTGGAATCAGAAGAAAATGTTCTTGTCTTCACTGGTCGTGACCGATGAGCCCAATCGAAGAACTAAGATGAAAGATGGTGCACATGATAGCGAAAAGAAGACGAAGAACAGGACCGTTTCATACATCTATCACCTCAAACTTGGAATACGGCTTGTTCCCGTCTGCCAGACGATGTTTCTAAATACATTCGGCTTGAAGAATTCCACACTTCGTCACTGGTTGAAGAACTACAACAACATCGCACAGGAAACTCTGCATACGGCTGAACAGGATGATGGTAGCAAGGCTGATCCTGATGAACCGACGTTGGAAGGACACAGAGACGATGGAAGTGGATTGGGAGAATCAAGCGCAGCAGCTACACAACCATCGGGAAGAAGTCGAGCATCGCTGAAACTACGAAACAAACACCTCTCTGCATTTTTCGAAAGGATCCCAAAACTCCCGTCGCACTATTGCAGGCAGTCAACGAGAAAGCTATACCTCCAAACAGATATTACGTCCATGACCCAATTTTACTCATTATACGTTGAAGACTGCGCTGCCAGTGGTGTCGAACCCCTCAGCAGGTTCAAATTTGATCTTGAGAGCCAACGTCTCGAAATCAGCATCTTTCAACCACGTAAGGATCAGTGTGATCTGTGTTTTTCTCATGAAAAAAAGAACGCAGCAGGCGAGTTGTACCAGAATCATCTTTTACTGAAGGATAGGGCTCGAGAGGAAAAAGAGAAGGACAAAAATTTGGCACAAAATGGAGCAATATACGCGCTTTGTTGTGATGTTATGGCAATCCAACTGCTACCCAAGATTCAAGCTGGCGCGAGTTATTATAAGATGAAACTTGCGGTACATAACTATTCAATCTATCTAACAATCAATCTAAATAATGTAACTCTAGCGAGTTACAGAATCACCCCCCAGGCCACCAAACCGCGACGTTTGCAAGTTGAATACATTTCCGTTCTCCTGCGCGGCCATCATGCATCTTCTCGAGAATTTCGTGCCGCATAGCCGATGGGATGACGACTCTACTCTTGTACATTAGCAAATCATTCTTGAGGTATAAATCGTTGAAAAACCCCAGAAATTCCCTATAACTATCTTTCAAATCCTCTGGGTGGCCTTTTGGAAACGCAACGTTTTACTTGGTGAATGGCGTCGTCATTTTGTTGGGCGTCAGATAGTCGTCGTAGCAAAACGTCTGTAACTTGAGGCTGAACCACCTCATTGACAAACAGCCCTAAATCCTCCATTGTTTCCGAGGCTGTCATGCTTAAGGGGCTTCGCGAGAGAGTATCTGGAGTGAAAAAGTTCTTCCCAGCAACGTGTTTCATTGAATATGAAAATCTTATCATAGGTACGCATTCAGAGCCGTTGGAGTCTTGGTGTCAATTCCTCAAGAGGCTTTTTCCCAAAAAGAGTGAGAAGTGGTTTATGGTCCGTGAGAATCCTGAAATTATCACCTATGAAGTAGGTTTGAAATTTCTCACACGCCCAAACGATTCCAAGTCCTTCCAGTTATATGTTCATCGGATTGCACTCAAGTTCGGTATTTAGGGGTCATGGAACCTTCTAAAATTAAATATGGCGTCAGTTTGGAGATGAAAATGTATTTAAGCCCCTTTGTTCCCGAGACTACATCTTGCACTGCTTAAGGGATGATTTTTACATTTTTTTTCGATGAACGGCAGCTTCCCCCAGAACTGGAATAGTATTTTGCCTTCCTGCGGCATTTCCCATGAACGGTAGTTTTCCTCGAAACTGGAATAGTATTTTACTTACTCTCCACGAACGGTAGCTTCCCTTTAAACTGAAATAGTATTTTACTCATACCCGTAGCATTTCATATGTATGGTAGCTTTCGCCAGAACGGGAATAGTATTCTACTCATACCAGTAGCATTTCATATGTATCATAGCTTTCCCCAGATCTGGAATAGTATTTTGTCTCCCCGTAGCATTCCCCATGAACGATAGCCTTCCTAAAAACTGGAATAGTTTATTACTCATACCTGTAGCACATTTCTTATGTAATTTGAACGTCAATGTTCTAAGGGCAGCAAATTTGAATGTCAATATACTTCCAACTTCTATATTAAGTTCGGCATCTGTTTTCAGTCTACTATACAATACACATACACCTATATACACGTCCAACTTCCAACTTATGTTTAAGTCCAGCACCTGCAAGTCCAGCATCTATCTACAAGGCCGAGTTCTACTCAAAAGTTCGAGAGTTAAATGAGTTAGCCCGCGAAAACAGTTTTTAAAAAGAAAACTTTATTTTTCAACACTAAGGCCCGTATTCATAGTCGCTACTTAAGTTAAAATTCTCCTAAGTAAAAGTCAATCCAGTTTTTGTTGGAATAAAATCATCTGTTTTGACGCCCAGTTAGGGAAATTTAAGTTTAAGAAATGTCTATGAATACGGGCCTAAGACACAACTTTACATTACGCGTTACTTCTATCGACTAACTTACTTTCTATTTTCCTTAGCTATTTATCCTTCTTTAATTAGCTGATCTAGTCATTTCGCACGGGTTTCCTATTCTAATAAGAGCAGGGAAATTTCTCTCATAACTCCTCCCTCCTTTAAGTTTTGGGCATGTCCTCATGTCAGAAAGCTACATTTTGGTATCAGTGGGTCATCGTTTGTCTCCTGTAAGGGATTTAATGGTTTTTTTTATTGAGGTTTCGAAATTTAAGAAGGAAATCAATCGAGTCTGAATTTTCGAGTTCTTCTAATGGGTTCATTCGAATGTTAATATAATGGAGTTAGATTAGGTAGTTTTGATGCAACTAATGATTTTAATTCGGAGTGAGGAGTTTCAACATTTTGATAAATTATCTTACTAGCGTCCTTCAGTTCTTCGCCACGTTCTACATTTAAAAGTGTAGTTTTCTTGAGATTTATCTTGAAGTTAGTAACATTATTATGAGCAATCAATGTAGGGGTATTAAGGGGGTTAGGTATTAGTTAATTATCGGTGCATATTTAACAAATGGTTTGGGTCTAGATATTGGGTATATTTTACATTTAAGGTTGGTATTACTTTTCATTAAACTGTCTAGACAAGCGTTGTTTATTTCTGAGATATTTGTGTAATAATAGTTTTCTAAAATAAATTTACAATTTCCCGTGAGGAGTTTATCTGTCTTGACTATAAAAGGGGGATTGGGCCATGATAGTTTGTATTTTTGAATCAAACTCCTCAAAGGGATACGAAAGTAGGAAGTATGAATCAGTTAGTGGCACATCTAATGGCAATTGGACAAAGTAGTATACATTTTGGGAATTAATGGAACAGTGGACTTTACCAGTTTGCCATAGTATTTCAGGTAACTTGGAAATGATTTTAATATGACGGTTATTTTCTTGAATGTTTAGTAGTTCTTGTTCAGAGATTATGCTATGGTGTATTATATTCAATCTACAAAATTCTATAGACGTATCAATAGTAGACGTAATTTTAAGTGTTAGCAAAGCGATGGTTTGGTATAAAAGCATAAAATGTTGATTATTTTCTTTTGATTTTTGATTTGATTATTTAATGTTGATTGGTATTTTCTTAATTTTTACATTATTATTCCTAATGGCTAAAATATCTTTATTAAAAGAGTCGATAAGTTTTTTATTTACAGATAGCTCGTTCTCAACATTATGTTCACATTACATTCACATTATATTATGTATAACAAAAAATGTCGCTCCGGCCGCCGGATGCCGGGTTAAGTGCATTACACTACTACAAGTTTTGACGTTTTTAGTTATTTAGCTATTAATTAATTAACATTTCACGTTGTTACTCTACACTTTTATAGCCATTCTTGCTGAATAATCGCAAATTTAGTTAAATTAACGAAATTCGTATTTCGTGAAATGTACTCTATCCGACAGTCCGACACCCCAGCTGCCGGAGCGACATTTTTTGTTACTTTGGTAGGCGGGCATAATTAGTATGATTCAACTTATAGCTTTGGATTAGGTTTTAGTGCTTTTTATCACGTTAAAATCACAAAACTTGTTCAAATTTTTCAGGTCAAAACAAGCGATTTTGAAGAGAAAAATCATTATTCTTTCTATCATTTCTATATGTATTATCACATCTGACAAATCTCAAGAGATTTGAGATTCTGAATTATTGCTCGAGGTTCGATGACCCAAACACACGAGCAGAGAGAATGGAAGAAAACAAAGCAGCTGCAATTCTCCACATTTTCAAGTTTTCAACAAAATTGAAAGAGCTATCGTTCGTCAAAGCAAACAAGAATGCCAGATCACTTTTTTAGTGAAATTGAAACATTCTCAGACTTTTTCAAAGCACATTTTGAATTTAGATAAAATTCAGTGAATTGCAATCATCTTACAATAACTTTTGTATGTCTTACATCTCAGGACTATAGAATAATATTGGAGTGAAATTGTTGACAATGAATTGTTCAGCATTGATCGCCGTTATACGTAAACTGGAGCCCACGATTTCTCCGAAAAAAGTAAAATGAGATATGAATCCATTCGCCCTGGAAATAAAAAAGATGACCCCTTCGTTACCGACATTCGATGGCTCCAGTACTTGCCGGATGGAAAAATCATGTACAAACTCCACTTTGATAGCAGTTTTCAAGAGTTACCACGACGACCGAAAAACGTCTTTCCACAGGACTTCCCACTTCTCCACAGAGGACCAATCCCCATAACCAAAGATAAGTGGGATGACCTCCAATACCTGAAAAAATTCATGCCACGCGAATGCCATTCTTTCTACGATGAGCTCCCTCATGCTGACGTGAGCATTAGGAAGAACAAACGTAAAATTGATGGTCCATGATTTCGGACTAAGTCCAAGAAACTCTTTTCTTATTCTTCAGTTTTTTCACACGAACGCTTACCAAATTCTTGTCCAAATTTTTACCATAAAAAATTAATGCAATGGATGGTGATATCACTAAGTCATTAAAATTATGTAGGCACATGATTTTGTACCATGTCGTTCACTGGGACCCTCAGTACCCAAAAGTGCAAAATTTTATTCTCATTTTCATGGTTTGATATTTTATTCCTATTTTAAGCGTTATTAGAAGCGTTTTTTAGAAGTTTTAGAAGCGTTTTCTTGATCTCAGGTTTGGTACCTAAAATGTTTATGAGACTGTTAATTAATAAGACTGTTTAACTTACGGAATTAGAAGAGCCAGTTATTTTTGCAAAGTTTATAACTTGTATGTTCCAAACAACTTTTTCGATATTTTTTCAATTAAAAAGAATTTAAACTCATGATTTAACTTTTTTTTTCAGTTTATCCTTAAACCACCCTTACTATCATTGTTATGATTCAATACGCTTGACACGGCGATGGAGGGCAAAAAAGTATTAGAACCGGTAGATTCTCACTGGGCTCGAAATATATCGACTTCCTCCCCTTGAAAAACAACCAAAAGCTACACAACAATTTACTGAAGGGCAAAAAATAGCCAAAAAGATTGGGAAAAAGGAACTATCGGTATTTTCTCATACACGTGGAAGTATTTTCAGTATAGGCAATTAGGCAGGACGTCCAACCAAAAATATCCCCGAAATCCCTGTATTTGTGGTTCTGGCACCCAGATAGAGAGAAAAAAAGTTACTTTTTTCCAAACTAATTAGAAAGGTTTTGTCCTGTTCTTTCTGTGTTATTATTAGTAATAGATCAACCTTCACAACGTCATCATCACCTATAAAATGGATTACTTTTTTCCTAACTCTCCAGCACGTCTCCACTTGTTTCTATGGATGAGGTAGCTCAAGTACTGGAATTTTCGGCATCTTTTCGCACTGATATTCTGCTTACTGGGCTTGGTTACAAAATAAAAAGAAAGTGTTCTATTTTTTCCAGAGTACCAGGTTCCTAATACTAGGCATTACCACTAAGAACGCATTATACTTCCGTGCAAAACGTACTAGCCCTCCAGATTGCCCTAAAACACTTCTACAACACCATGCGCAGGTAAAGCTGCTTCTCTTAGATCTGTTTCCTGAGTACTAAACATTAATTGCCGTTGAAAGAAACGTTTGGCACCCAACTTCTCCCCCATAAGTTTAAAATAAGTTTACTTTATTTCGTTCATTAGGAGGGATTTGATTATTTGATCGAGCTAGAAACTAACTGCGTTCATAAGGAATACATACCCCCCTGCAAGTTATTTTAAGTAAAGTTGAAAATATGTAGATACTTACTTGGTCATTTTGTTAAAGTGAGCATGCAGTTCAACTCTTCCGGCGTCGTGTCCGTTACGTCGGAAAATGTGAAAATGAAAAAACCACGGGGAAAATTACCTCAGCACTCTAATCACAACGAAATTACACTCGAAGAAAATGCAGAAAGCGATAAATCATTGATTTTTCCACACTCCAATATTCATTTCAGCTGATTTTAATAACAAAAAGCGGAATTTTTTTCAAAAAAATGACCGCAATTTGGATAGAAAAAAATGTTTGCCAATTATTAAAGTATTCTCTAATAATTTCGTACAAAAACAATTTTCATTCGTTAAATTAACGAGAAAAAGGAACACAAATAATTCAGTTTTAGAAAAAATAATTAATTTAATTTGTTTACATTTTTGTTGACAATTAGTTAGGTTGGTACAGATCTCGGGGGGAGCCAATCAGACGTGCCCCCTTCGAAGCTTTGCACCCCCCGCCTTGAGTGAGCACCCACTGGTTGGGACTGCTCGTGACGTAGGTGAAGGACAGTGATCTGCGGCACCTATAGAAAATTTAGTCACCTTGCGTTGTACCACATGTTAAGCCCGTAGAGGTTGCAAAATCTCGGGCAGTTCGTGCTGTCCCGGACGACGAACGAATAGAATAGTTTGCGTGATCGTTCAAACCAAAATTACCAATTTGTTTACCCTATACGAAACTTGGTATAGTAGAGGTAGAAGTAGAAGTAGAAGTAGAAGCAGAAGCAGAAGTAGAATTAGAAGTAGAAGTAGAAATGGAAATGGGAGTAGTAGAAGAAGCAGAAGTAGTAATAGTGCATTAGTTGTTCTTAAATTGCTAGAGAAGTAATTTTTCGCTATCGACTCTTCACAAATAAACTTGAAAGCCAGCATGTACTCCACGTGTTTTGAATCATGAACTGAGAAATACTGTAGTACTTTTCAATCATGAGAAAAACTCGAGATGAGCGGGCAACGAAAATATCAATGGGAAAGCAAGCAAAGTCAATAGAATACTAAGATTCGACATTTAGAGAGTTTCGTGCGTAGGAATCTTTTGTTCATGTGTTCTAGATTCAAGGACAACTGGCAATTTCGAAGAGGGAGTTCTGCATTTTCGTGATTTTTACGGAAAAAGCACCTTTTATCCACACGGAAACTATAAAGAAAGATGATGATTTTTGGATGACGTGTAAAGAAAAATTGACCAAGTTTTATCTACAATGCGTGCTGCCTGAATTAGTCGACCCACGGAAAACGAGGTCTATGCCTCTTAGGGAGCCGTACCTTGAAGAATAGAATTCACAGTTTTAAGGTGAGGTCTACCTTCTCTTCAGAGAATGAGAATGACAAGGGACTCCTAGATTGGTGAATCTGAGCGTTTTCCGTTCAGGCTTTCCACTATTCTATCTCGATAATACCGAACATAATATTGTAATGCTATAGTTTTGCTCATTCATTTATACTCCTTTGTTTGCCAGTGTTGGAAAAGGTCCATCGGACAAGCATGATACCGTTCAAATCATTAATAAGTATGGTGAACCCTAAAGGTAATATTCGGTTGGTAATATTCGTATGACTAGTCATTTCACAAGTTTGACAATTATTTAACGAACGTTTAATTCCAAGAAACATAATGATTGAGAAATGCACAGTAAATACATCGTTATGTCCATTGAGCCGGGAATACACTTGATCCGAGCCAGATCACGCACCAAACGAGACAGCCATAGCTCGCCTCTGTTAGTGTGCATGGATTTTTTCTGAGTGGCGAGCACGCTCGACCTGCCTCTTGCGCTGCGCGGCCTGAGCCATCGACGCCGGATCAGAGGCGAGTACATCTCGCCTCGCTTCAACTCTTCTTCATATTCGTATATCGCGGCAAATCAAAACCACCGGCCGCCTCGGGTTGCCTCGTTCGGTGCGCAGTCTGCCTCGGCTAAAGCGTATTTCCGGCTTTAGAAACTCGTCGAACTATAATTATACTTTGTTGGAACCTAAAAATAAAAATTTATTGAGTGTAAAATGTGCCGACTTTTTTTAATGAAGAAGTTTCATGGTTTGTGGCTTAAATGTATCTTTAAATGTTAATTCACATTCTTTTTGGTCATTTATAATCGAATAAAATTGATAGTTTTGACAAAATGTGTGACAAAGAAAGAGATATAACGACACTGACGTCACAATCCATTTTGGCGGAAAGTGAAATTACCTATTTTTATTAATTTGAAAAAAAAAAAACAAAAAAACTTCTCACTGAAATTAATTGATTAAAAAAATTTTCCCAATAATAGAAAAATAGCTGAAGGGCCGTTCTCAATGCTCATTTTCGTTTAGAAATCAGAAGATAAATGGGCGTTAGGGGAAATTATGTCATGAGCACAAATACTAAAAAATATTTCTTGAGTGATTAGGGGCGAATCTGAATGGGCCAGATAAAATGCAGTATGTACTTTGAAAACTTACTGATGTGGCTAAAACAACGTAAACGGAACTCTCCCCTCACATTATACGAAAAGGGTTCCCTTTTTTTAGGCGATGCGAAAGAGAAAGAGAGAAAAAAAAGCAACTTCGGTCACTCTCCTGCAGTTCTTTTTTGCACCACCCCCTTTCCACCCATTACGAGATGATTGCCCTTGAAAAGGCGCTCCCTGCATTACCTACGACCGTCGAGTTGAATCACGTTGCCTCTTCGGCCACCGCTCGAGGAGCGCGACGGTCAGCTACGAAATTTTTCCTGTCTTTTAAACCCCCTTAACAGGTAATCGAGAGCACGAATTTTGTTGAAGAGCAGCAATCATCTCCTGGTCTTCTTGATCTTTTTCGAAGCCGAAATCGTGTCCTGATGGAAGCCGACTTAATCCATTAGCTTTTCCGAACAGTTTTGTGGGAATATACTCTATTTTGAAGGAATAACCCATCAAACACAGAGCCCATCGCT
This sequence comes from Corythucha ciliata, assembly GCA_038030265.1. NCBI lineage: Eukaryota > Metazoa > Arthropoda > Insecta > Hemiptera > Tingidae > Corythucha > Corythucha ciliata. The sequence goes on from JAWNBC010000036.1 coordinate 11,372, forward strand.
GCAAACGGCTTGCAGTCATAACAGGAATTCCTTTCTTTGAGCCGAATATTGCAAGAAGTGGCTGATGGTCAGTTTGAAAGATAAAATCTCGCCCCAAAATGTACTGGCGGAACTTATTTACTGCGTAAATGATAGCCAGTGCTTCTCTCTCAATTTGCTAAGACGTTCCGTCTTAGTTAGCGTTTTGGAGGCATACATTATAGGTTTTTCAGTTGAATCTGGGAACCGCTGTAAAAGGCAGCACCCCACGCCCACTGAAGAAGCATCTGCCGCGACAACCAGGGGAAGTTCTGGATTGTGATGAGTTATAGTATAGGAGCATTCATAAGGGCTGTTTTAAGCACGAGGAATGCCTTTTTACAAGTTTCTGACCACTGCCACTCCACACCTGTTCTCCTTAAAACTCAAAGGGTTCAAAGGGTAGCAAATTTCAGAAAAGTTTGGTATGAATTTTGAATAATACGTACGTCACTAATCCAAGAAAGGGTTGTCAGGGGTAGTTCCTCGACTCTACGGAGGCCCAGATACGTCCACGTTTCAGCGAGTTTATGGCTGTTAAGCGAGAGGTCGCTTGACAGCGAGAAAATGAGGAAGTAACAAAAAAATAAATTCAATGGAAACATGTTTTCTCGAAA
>JAWNBC010000037.1:0-12003 GCA_038030265.1 Corythucha ciliata
TGAATAAATAATTATTAGAGCCCAGCGAACTTATAGTTTATTTCCTCTCCTTTACTGATTATTTTTATCAACATTATTGCTTGAACATTTTCCTCCTCTTCGAAAATATATTTTTTTGAATTTGGCGGGTTTTAGCCTTTTTATTATATCAACGGGAGCAAATTTCCCAACCCACAAAAAAATTCACTTTTTTTTTCGAGTCGAATAACTTGGATTTCCATATGACTTTGATATAACATTACCCAAGAGGTCCCCTCCCCCATTTCATCATCCTATAAAACTCTCCTGTTCTGGCAGTCTTAGACAAGCAGTTTTTAACCGACTTCACGCACTCGTAACTAGATGCAACAACTAAGTAGACGGTTCAGTAAGGCAACCCTTAACCGTCAAAATTCTGTTGATTCAGGGTGCTCTATCGGTTGAAGCACTCCCTCTCTTTGTTTTTAGCGGCATCTGCAGAAAACGCGCAAGGTCTGTCTTCCTCACTGCTCCCAGTAACTTCGCACTTCTCATTATTTAGTCCTCGCCTGCCGAAGTTGTTTCAGTCACTGTAGTCAGTGAAAGAGTTTTTTTTTTTTTTTTTTTTTTTCGTGAAGTGATTTGAGTCGTGTTGAAACAAGAACTTGTGACTCCGAAATGGATGAAGATGTTAAAACTCTTTTGCAAGAGTGGAAGCTGAGCGACTACACGATTGAATGACGGTGAAACCGAGTTGAGCGGTCGTGTTACCGAGATGAATGACGGTAAAACCGAGCGAAGTGACGGTAAAGCAGAATTCAATGACGGTGAATTGAAATGACGGTGGTGAATTTTCTACTTATTGTTTTGTTCTCTATTGGATTTGGATCGGGGTTGTGGTCAAATCAGTTCAAAAATCCGTCTGGATGGTCAAGCTTTCGTTTTTATTTAAAAACTTCCTCAGGACCTGGGGGGCAACAACATGAAACGCCACAAATGTATAAACCGAGATAAATAATATGTATAAAGAGAAAACCTAATATAGACCTTACCTCCAAGACTTTAGATTGATAGTGAGAGTTTACAATTATGGGTGAGGGGCTCCTCTTTAGTCAGGCCGCTTTTCGCCAAGGCCGCTAGTTTTAAGACGGATAATGGTCAGGGTGGTAGAAGAAAATGCTAATTTTCGTAAGGGAAGAAAACTCACATCGTACCGAGGGCGTACGGTATGCAGCGTGCATCGGTTCGTCAATCGAGAACAACATTTCAAGCTCTGCTGTTCTTCCAGTAAACACAGGAGCAGTCGAAGATGGTGAAAAAACACGGAGGAGCGTTAAGGTATTTAAAATTGCATAAGAAACGCAAAAAACTAAAAGAGAAAAAAATGTGCATGAGGTTCGTGCCGTCTCGTTTGCCTGCTTTATCAGGATAACCTTGCCGTCGTTACCTTCTCCACCCAACGCGTCACAGGCGTCTACCGCCAAAAGACGATCTGTACCACACCAAGAAGTCGCCGAGTCGCGAATAGACATCCGCCGCCTCCACGCTTGCGTTACAACATTCGTCGCCGGCATATGCGATGGCTAACATTTCTTTGAACGTGCGGCGAGCCAGACTTGGTTCGCGGAAGACGATCTCCGGCTCATCTAGACGGAAGCGGTGCCCCGTTTCCCGGACTGCTTTAACCGAGTCAAGACGTGCATTCAACCGTATCAAGCTTGTCGGTTGACATTACAGACTCGTGACGGTTGCAAACATTTTACCGAGATTTCTCGGTTAAAATTAACCGAGAAAGTGCCTCTTTTTTTCCCCAGTGTAGGCCCAGGCAATAGCCAGGTGCCCTGATTCGAAATTATTCACATGATCACATGATAGTAGTAATAATGATCTATGCCAACACAAAACACCGATTCCGCGTACTAGTCCAGCAGTCGACTAAGTTTTGGGTTTCATTCGGGCATGTAAGAGGATGCATAATACGAGTTTTATACGAAAACTTCCTTGTGGAAACTTCAGGACGGCCAATATATTTTCTTTCCAGAAGGTGAGAAAAACGAATATTTTGGCGGGGGTTGGTCTTTTGTGATGGGGTAGCCACTGTCACAAAACAGCACGGCATGTATCTTTATAAAAATATAAAAAAAAAACGCGAGAAATCTCCAAAAACGAACTGACGAACGGTACATAAATTACGATAATTAGTTAAAGAACAGTATTTCTACAATTCCTGTGAGTTCTGCACTGAACCGGAACGTTTTTTCTCCCTTTCAAGAGCAAACAAAGAGCGAAATCAGAATAACACTAGTTCAAAAGTAAACAACAGCTTATTTTTGCCGATTTTTTGATTAAAGGAGGATTTAAAAGATAAGAGATAATATCTGGTAGCGATAGGAGTACGCTCTGGCGGGAGCAAAATTTGAAACTCACGAAAGGTCTCGCGGCCTTCCCCTAGTAAGCTGGATAACTTGGTTTTCTATACAACTTTGCGTTCAACAAATCAACCAATTTCAGCCGCGAGTTATTGAATTCTGACGTCAATTCACCCATTAGCAAAATTGATTTTTCTTTTGAAATCGCTAATTTTGGGGAATACAATTAAATTTAATGAGTCAGTTTTCCCCGTATGACTCCTTTTTTTTTTGTTTCAACTGCAATGAAAATATTTGAAGGTTCACTTGTGGAAAAGATTAATAACCCCAGTGCGAAGGGGATGCGTATTGCGTAAGAAAAGTAATCTTCGCTTCACAATACACCTGGTTTCCCAGTGTACCCCCTTAAATTACCTTTGAAACAAAAAAGGAACAGACCACGACCGTTGGGAAGCATGAAATTGCCAGACAAATTGAGTATTATTCGTGTGAGATCGTTAAGAGGGACTAACACGGGGGATCGTGCGAGCGTGTGAGTGCAGAGCCCCCGCCCAACTCGCCCACGTCGAGTTTCCAGTAAAAGAAAGAAACCTGCTCAAAAAAAAAAAAAAAAAAAAACGACAAAAGAATTGTGGTTTGTTATTAGATTGAACTAGAAAACCGCCCTCGGGCTGTGCAGATTTGTGTGTGTGTGTGCGAGAAACAATGAAAAAAAACAATACATTAATCCGGTTGGATGACATTCTACTCCGTCGACGTTAGAAAGCTGCTTTAACAAAAAACAAAAAAAACATTCGCGCCGTATAAAGAGAAAAGGTATGAAAAAATAGTGTTTCGTCGTCCATTCCCTTTCAATTTGGCTGGCTTTATATCCCTGTTTCTTCAATTCTTCGGCGCTCGTATATTCTAGGAACGCTTAGAGCTTATGAATTAGAATATTCACAAGTTCCACGGTTTTTGTAGAAAAACTTGGTTTGAAAGCACTAGCATGTGCAATAAACTCTTAGTTTCAACCTGAAATACAACCTTTTGTTTAATTCAAGGATTATATAGCTGAAAGCGAGAGGAGCAAAAATCTAGGGAATAAACAATTTAAACCAAGCGTTTTGTCTTGACTCTTTTAGGCGAGCGACTTTATATATAATTCAGGTTTCCTGGTTCGATCTGAAGTTTTTTTTTCTTTCTTTTTTCTCTCCTGCACCCATCCCTTACAACAACAAGAATACAACAATATTCTTCCCGTTTCATTGCATTCCGTATAAAGCTAAAATAGCTGTTGTAGACCACCGGGGTTAAGTAAACGGCACGTTTATGGTTCGATAAATATATAATACAATTTTCCATGAGACGTAATTACTATTCCTTCCATATAGGCAATGTATATTTCAAACTTAAAATAAAGTACAATGTCCCGAAATTAGGTATAGAGTTCGCCCATGGACTAGACGGAAAATTCGATACGGAACACGATTAATTTAAGATTTTTTTCTCTACAGTGGCAACGATTCAACTGTACTGACTATTTTCAACTATAAACGGACTTATTCAAGCGAGAGAGGAGAGGGAGCATATTCCGAGCATTTCTAAAGCGCAAATTTTTCATTTTGGACCTTTAAAGATCCAAATTTACGGATTAAATTCGACAGTTTTCCGGTTGAACATCTGTGCATGGTCATTATGACCAGAAAAACCCGTACAATTTTTATCCAGAATAGACACTCCGCTACAAAAATTACCATTTTTTGGAAGCTCTCTTGAAAATATGTGGTCGTGGACGTAAAATACCCGCCCCCTGATTATCCTCAATTTTTCAGTCTCGAGCCATTCGTGTAACAATTCAGAGCCGCAAGGTCATCTGGGTCCGGATCCCTTCCACGCCCGCGTTCCCTAGACTCAAAAACGTCATTAAAACGAACTTGTCGGGCATTGATGGGCCCTTATTGGGCCACGGATTGGTGTATTTTCATTTACAGTCGAAAATGGGATTCCCCCCTCACCAATTTTACCTGCGAATTACAGCCTTTTCTACACATTATCAGCGAATTATTGATTTCCCCCAATTTCAGCCGCGAATAATCACTTTCTCTTAATTTTAACGGCAAAATAGCGTTTTTACCCCACCTTAGCGATTTTTATCAATTTTTACCACGATGTGGAGTTTTCCACAATTTTTTCTGCAAATCAGCGGTTTTTTTACCTTTTCAGCAGCGAATATCACTTTTTCTCACTTTGAGATGCAAATTAAAGTTTGTCTTAATTGTCAGCCGTGCTAATTAGTGATTTTCCTCAATACTGGTCGTAAATTAGCTGTGTATGAACTATTTTTTCCCCGCGTTATCATTTCCCACCTCCCCGCCATTTCTTGGTATGGATTAGTGCTTTTTCTCAGTTTTAGGACAAAAGTTGCCTTCAGAAGTCACAGATTTGTGTTTTCATGAATTGACGAATCAGCGTTTCAATGAATTTTAGCTGTGAATTTAGTCAATTTTTTTTTATTTGTATCCGCGAATTAGCGTTTTCCCCATTTTTTCACGAATTAGCGAATTAATTAGTAATGCTTTTCAGTTTTCTCCGCGAGTGAAGATTGTCCCAATTTCAGCCACTAATTAGCGCTTCTTGTTAATTTCATTGCAATTAGCGATTTTGCTCAATTTTAGCAGTTTTCAAAATAATTTTGCCGTGGATTATTATTTGTCACAATTTTAGCCGTGAATTTCAGTCGTGAATTAGCGGCAATTCTCATTTATATTCGCGAATGGGCGATTTTTTTTAAATTTCTGTAGCGAAATTGTTTTATTTTTCTCAATTGTGTGTTTTTTTTATCACTTTATTAGCATTGAATTAGCGTTTTTTCACGCCTTTTCGCGCTTGCAAAAAAGCAAAAACCGGGACACGTATCTTTTTCACCAAAGAACACAAATATTAGCGTTTTTATCTTCATTTTAGCATTAAATAGGCTTGTCTATACACCGTGAATCAGCCATTCTTTCTCAATTTTGGTCTGGAAGTTTCATCGAGATAGGTACCACGAATATCAGCGATTTTTTCAAACTTTTTGCTGCTAATACGTGCCTCAAGAACAGCATAAAAGTGCTTAAGGACCAAAATAAGCTTGAGATCAGTCTATTTTGACTAAGATTAATTAAGATAAGTAGTTAGCTATTTTGCGGCTAAAGTTTCCTTGAAGCTTCCGCGGTTAAAGTGTAGAAACAGCGCCAATTAGAGAGGCTAGAAATAGATCGCGGCTTCTTCTCGCGGCCCATTACGTGGCTCGAACTGAGACAAAGCGCTAATTCTAAAGATAAAAGCGAAAAGAAATTGCTAATTCGCAGCTAAAATGAAAGAAAAGGTGCTAATTCATGGATGATGTAATAGAGAAAAATCGCTCATAAGCGGCCAAACATCAGGAAAAACAAAAATCACTGCATTAATTCAGAAAAATCGCTAGTTCGCGCCGGCTAAAAAGAAAATAAATTGCTAATTGACGGCTAAAATGATGAGAAAACGCAAATTCGCAGTTCAAATGGAGAAAACGTCTTTTTGGTTTGCCAAAAAGGGGAAAAAAAAACACTAATCGGCGACGGCGACCAAATTCAAAAAAATCCGTTGGATAATTGGCGTCGAAAATTGGGGAAAACTCAAATTCGTGGCTGAAATGTAGAAAAATTGATAATTAGGGAGGGGGGGGGGGTTAATTTTACAAAATTTGCTAATTCATAGAAAATTGAGAGAATGGAACGCGGTTTCGGGAAGCAACTTCGTGGTCAATTAGAAAAATACGTTAATTTACGACAAAAATGGAGAAATATCGCTTACTCGCGGCTAAAATGGGTAAAAACCGCAAATTTGTGGCTAAAATGGAGGCAAATCGCTTATTCACGGTAACTATGATAAAATTGAGAAGAGCCGCTGAAGTGTAGAAAAAACTCTGATTTGGTGTTGAAATGGAGAAAATGCCAAGTCGCAGCTTATTCTGGACGGTGACTTCTTCACGAGGGCGCTGGTGAAAGATTCGCCCGGGGGGGCGCAAAATGGAGGGGGGCGGGGCACTGTCCCCTTCTCATCGCACCTACAATGATTCTTCCTCATTCGTGCTATGAATGAAAAAATATATACAACTCCGTTGTATACTATACGGCAAACTTTTCACCTTTCCCCCAAGTCAGGGCCCGACGCACCTCCCCCGTCCCCCTACCCATTCGACCCGTTGTATTCAATGTAACATAAATGAACGACCGTGGGTTTTCTAACCCACGGCCACGGCTGAAAAAATATACAAATGAGAGAAAACTCATCGACAGTTGGTGGGTGGGGGGGGGGGTGTTTCTCTTTTACCCCAGTCTCCAATTAATTTCTCATCATTAGCACCATCCGCCCCGCACTTGGTGCTAATTAATTCGTCTGTTTACGTTCCTCACCTCCCCAGAACCAACTGACAAACGTGCCACATTTTGAACGTTGTGACTTCGTTATTAATTCTCTCTTATTACTCGATTATAGACTGAATGTGCGGTTTTTGTAATTTACTCTAAACGATATAACAATTTTAGCCATCAAAATAAAATTTTTAAATCTAAATATGACGACAGGTGCAAAACTACAATATTTTGAAATTTTTCTTTTCGATTTTATAGTAATATTTTATATTGATGGATAGTCTCAAAACTGCTCCTTTTCTTTTCTATATTTGTGCTAAGTCACATTTATTATTTACCGTCTTTCTCAATATTCTCTTTTCTATGGGGCTCACATTTTCAATCAATTCCAGACGAGACCAATCTAGAAGAATGAACAAAAAATAAGAGGGCCTTGTAGACAATAAATCTCAATGAAATTATCTTTTCTATACCAAGCAGCGCGTATATGAATTGAAAGCGAGTTGAAGGAGAATCATGGTGATGGGTGGAGTTTGGGGGGGGGGGGGTAAATAAGGCCTCCAGGGAATGTATTCTCTTCCTTTTCCACGCTCGATCGTTTGTAATAGTCTTCAGTTTGGATGATGAAGATGGAAGCGTGTGCGGTTGTGTGTGCATTTATGATGGGGGGGTGGCGGGGGGGGGAGTAGGGAAGAGTGAGAGGACTTATCTTCTCGTAGACTTTATGAGAAAGCGATGATGTTGAGGATCACCTTCGGCTCCTTTTTCGTTCGATTCTGCCTTCTTGTTGAGAGCTATGGGTGAAAGAGGGTGGAACATGGTCGATTGCTTTAATATTTTCTTGGCTCGAACCTCTTTTGTTTCTCTCCTTTTTTGGATGGTTTGTAGACTTCTTACTTTCTATGTTAGACTTTTTCACTTGCTGAAGAGAGAATCTAACAATTTTCAACTTAACTTGATATCAACCGAGTAACAGGGTGTATTAAGATACTCGAAACCAATGCTCAGTCTTCAAGGAAGCTGCGATGAATGCGGGCAAGAAATGAATGCGAACCATGCACTCAATTGCAAACATGGAGGGCTGGTTAAGCAGGGCCACGATCAGATCCGGGATGTGGTGGCAGGGCTGACCAGGCAAGCATTCAGGGGAGTGATGGTCGAGCCAGTCATGCGCGAAGGCACACTGGGACAGCCAGGCCTATTAAGGCTCACGGAGGAAAAGTGCTAACTCATAGGTAATCATGAAAAAATCGCAAATTCGCGTGTAAAAAACAGGTAATTTTCCCTTTTTATGCAGTGAATTAACGGTGTATTCGTGTATAGCGATGAATTAGCGCTGTTTTCGCAATTTTAACCGAGAAATAGGGTTTATCACTCTACTGAGCGCGGAAGCTAAAGACCCTCTCCCTTTCCGCCGATTGTCAGAATGGCGAGTGAAGCATGACTGGATAGTGATGGGAGCTCTCTTTTCACGATAGTACGACGATTCCTATATGCAAAGCCTCCGTAACAAGATCGATGAATTAAACCTTTTTCTCCACGACCGTCTGGACGTAATCGTCGTGTAGCGGCTACCGAACATGGGCTTCCCAGTTCTTAGTATTGAGTTGTTCGTCCCTTCTGGGTTCAAATGTGTGTCTTTCTTCTCCAGAAAAACTACCGTTCACGGAGGTTCTGCGATTTTTGTAAAAATCATCATCCGTTATCGCCGGTTAACTCCTGCCCCTCACCCAGCTGAGGGAGTCTTGGAAATTTCTGTTGTACGACTACACAATCCCGACGATGTCGTCATCTGCTGTGTCTACCGGCGTCCTTCCAGCTCGTCATTTGGCTCCTTTTACAAGCTCTCATTGACCATAGTGCTCAGGAGTTATCTATTCATCGTGCCTGAATCCCTAGCCTAGCATCAGGTTAATTCGCCCCATCACCGTGGAGGCGCTTCTGACAATCAGAAGCTTGCTCTTGGGTAATGATGGCCTATAGTTGACCACGATATTCTGATGCCCCGAGTCGCGTACCGCTTCGTTTCCACCACTGGTTCACCGACGATGCTACGCCGTAAGAAGCGTCCTTGTGAGGAACTTTTATCGCTCCATAATACCTCTCTGTTCTCTGATTCGTCGACCAAAACTTGCTTCCTTCGGGAGCTAAGAGAGCCTACAACGATTCCCCTGCTAAGCAATCCTTCTGCCGACGACACGACGGTCTTGGTGAAGGGGTAACTCGAAGGATGGGCTCTTGAACGAATTGATTGCTGCTTCTTCATTGATCAAATCGTATGCCACGAGGCACGTCGCTGACTTAGCGGTTAATTCTGCGCGTCTTGCAACTTCTTCTCGGGTCGATCCCGGTTTTTTGGGTGCGAGGTTCTACAATACACTCCCCGCTAAGCTCCATGAACTTTCCGGCCCCCAAGTTCCGTCGTCTACTCCGAGATCTAATCCTCAACGCTGCCCCTTACTCTGTTGAGGAGTTTTTTGCCTGTCTGAACTGCCTGTGATCTGTCTGCCTTTTATTGGTGTCGGGCCCCCGCCTGAAGACGACACTGTTTCGTGATTAAAAAAAAAAAAAAAAACATTGCTTATTCTGGGGTATTTTTAACTGAAACTCTTGCTCTAAATGGCTCTGAGGCTGAACTATGATTTTCTGGCGTTATCTACCATATTTTTGGGGTGAAAAACATCCCTGCATTCCAAGGAATTAGCCTTGATGCAGGCCTACATCGCATTTTGCGGGGGAAAAAAGAAGAATACATTTGAAAATCAATCAATCCCTCCGCATTGAGAATAATTATTGCTTCACAAGTGTTCATCAGGCACTTAGCAGCTGTGGGAGAAGGAAATGAAAGAGGAGAGACCAAAAAAAAAAAAGTAAATGATTTTTGTTACAAAAGTGTCTCCTCTTATTTTGATTTAGAGGTCGTTTTTCCGCACCTATAAATTCATACTATTCACAGCTTTTGTAGCGATGACAGAAGGAAAATACGAATGGTCTCCCCTACCGGGGCTTGTATACACTTGCTTGACAACGAAAATACTTGTCAAAAAACCGCCGTTACGCTCGTTACGTCTGTGACTTGAACAAAAAAAACAAAAAAAAAACGCCCAAATCATAGCCTGCATTTGATTTTTTCTGCAGAGGAAGAAAGTCAATATCGAACTATGAGGTCATTGCAACGGAAGGCCGCCTCAACGGGTAACATTCTATTGACGGATGAGGGGAAGCTTATTCCTTTGACACCAGTGTTGGCATTTTGTGCCTACTTTGAAGTCAATTTATTCATACTAGTTGGTTTTGATAATGACCGGTGTGGAGGGGGGGGGAGTGATTAGAAATGTCGAAAATTTCAATCGTTTCTCTGTGAGAAGGTTTTAATTCACCTCCATCATGCGGCTAGAGTGGCAACAAGTGGTAAAGAAGAACCAATGAGTGTTCTTGACATGCCTTTGGTGAAGAAAACTAATCAAACCCCGCCCGCCCGCCCACCCACGATCTGTGAAGCACATCAGAATTTTTTTCGTCCCCTCTTTTTTTTTTCTTTCATTTAATTTAGAGAATACTGATGTCTTTCATTAATTATTCTGTTTCCACTCCCCCCCCCCTCAGACACCATGGATAATTTACAACAGCCTCAGTCCTCTATAGCCTCATGTATAGGTGCGAATATAATGAATAATGAAAATTGTAGACCTGTGAGTAATTTGTGACTGTGAGGATAGTTAGTAAATAAATTGAGCGTTAATCCCACGCCTCCTAATTAATTACTCGGCTTTGACTGTAAAATAAACTGTTTCTATTGTCTCTTTTCATTCCCTGGAACCATAGCGTAGGAAATTATCGATGTTTCCGGGAAAATCGTCCAAATATTTGAAGCTTTTTCTTCAAAGACCATATCCCCAATTTTCCCACGAGAACTTATTAAAATCCCCTGACATTAAAAAGTCTCTTTTGAGTCATCTAATCTCCGAGAAAGGATTTTCGCCAAATACATTTTCTATAAGGTGAACTAGAAAACTCTTTCTGGAAGCAAAAAAAAAAGTTGTCAGTCCACCCTTTTCGGTCGAATCGACTGGCTGTGTGAAGCGAAACGCAGGAAAAGCTGATTTGGAAAGGATCCAATCGGATGACAAAAGGGCGAGCTGAGGTTTCCCCCCCACCCTCACCATACTTTCAAAGCATCGATTTTTAAAGGCGAAACTTCAACCATACACGACGGGTATGAAGAGTAAAACGGTTGGTTTTGGTGCGAGTGGACGTGCAAAAAGGAGTTTTGCAGAGAAGACTTCGTTCAAACACTGTCTATCTTTCATCTAATTTGAATTCAAGCGTCTGTAACAGTGCGCTCCTTCTCTCGTGTTTACTCAGGTTTCAAGAGTGCACGCGTAGGCCCGCACTTTTCGGTCGGTTTGCTTTAGAAACCCTTATAATGTATAAGGGTTTCATGTGAATATAGGTAAAACATTTGAATATATCACGCGCTTTCTATAAAAATCAGCTCATTATTTTTTTTTTCCTCGGATTTATCCCGCACAACACGCAATTTCTTCAAGGTTTCATTGACCCCATTTTGTTGTGTTCCTACATCGTAATGAAAATGAGAGGAAATTACCAATATACAGTTCGAAACTGACCGACGGACATTGAAACTATGAGTGAGAGGTGATTTCAAGGGAGAATTCAAGGACATTTTATGCCTTCCAACTTGAAATAGGCGAGCCCATCAGTGCGTAATATGACTCAGCGCTACCGGGTACGGGGTATTTGCTAAAAGGGTTTGTTCTCAGTCGCTTAATCGTCAGAGGGGTGTGGTGAATTTAACCGAAGGTATGTCCTTTGACAGTGGTATAGAGTTGCTGATTCAAATTTTTAGTCGTTGCAATACATCGCTTTAAAGAAATGAATAAAACAATCTTTTCCCATTTCTGTATTTTTCACAAAAGAACTTCGAGTATTGGCGATTGTAGCTAAGGGATACGATATCTGGCGGCGTTTCAGAGAAACATTGAGTCCGGTACTCCATGTGATTTGTTGTTGTCGTTTGACAACAAACTACAACAAAGGTTTCCCGTGTCGGACTAGGTCCGGGTGAGGGATTGACTTCCTCACGGGGTCTTGATCCCCTATCGGGCGCGTCCCTCGGGTGGCGGATGAGGGATCCCTCAGCGTGGACGGTGCGAGCCGCCCAGGCTGAGGGGTGGTCCGGAATTAAATACGGACCCGTGGACCAATCAAGGGTAAGGAGGCGTCCTGGGACCGGGGCGAAAGATGGTGTGGCCTACCAGAACCTCTCCAGCTATTCG
>JAWNBC010000038.1:0-11999 GCA_038030265.1 Corythucha ciliata
CCAAAGTGCATTTCTTTAATCCTGAAACTTCAAATCTGATTGTCCTTCTGAATTCAGAGTGCAGTTCGATTGAAAGATGCAATTGAGCGTAATAAACGATGCTGATTCCAAACTATGCTCGAATCACGCTTAAAGTCATCATAAGTATTTTAAAAAAATGAAATTAAGCCGGCTTCACATGTGATCTGAAAAAAGCTCGGCTTTGAGCTGTATCCAATGAAATATAATTAATTCAAACGCGGGTTGCTCTTTGATTGGCTACAGCTCAAAGCTTAAGCTGTCACAGCTCGCATGTGAAGGCGGCTTTAATGATGTGATGTGCAGATTGGCCCTTTCTGCTTTGATGCAGATTGGCCCTTCTTGCACAACACCGTCGATTATCTGGATCACACTAAAAAAAAAAAAAAAAAAAAAATCATTTCATCTCATCCCATCTCACCAAAGAATCCACCGCCCCCGCCAGCCATGGGGCCGGATGAGACAGGCAAACACCCTGCAAAAAAAAAGATGAAAATCAGTGAATCAATTATTTCTCCCAACCCATTTGCACCACTTGCGATAAGTGAGAACATGGAAACGAGTTCAACATCTGAGGCCCAAGCCGAGAAGGTAGTTTTACCACCGCCTATATTTATTCATAATGTGTCTAATATAAACTTGGCTATAAAAGAATTTAGAACCTTTGAACCATCAACATTCAAGTATATGCTTCCCTGAATAACAAAGTTAAAATAAATTTCGCGACCATAGAAGGATACCGAAAAGCGATAAAATTCCTCGAAGAAAAACACGCGGAATACCACACTTTCCAAATTAAAAACTAGCGTGCGTTCAGGGTCGTCATCAGAGGCCTCCACCACACAACGGATGTCAACGTAATAAAAGAAGAACTTGGCTCACTAGGATTTGAAGCCACCCAAATCCTTCCTGTATTGCACCCAGTCACTAAGGACCCTCTCTCCTTGTTCTTTGTAGATCTGAAACCCAACACAAAAAATCACGAGGTCTACAACCTAAAGAGGCTATACCACGCAGTGGTAAAAGTTGAACCTCCTCGTCCTAAACGTACGGTAATCCAATGTGTCAAGTGCCAAGAATATGGCCACTCAAGAAACTACTGCCATAAAAAGGAAAAGTGCGTAAAATGCGACGGTGACCATCCAACAAAATCGTGCCCAAGACCTCCAGACGCGACCCCAATTTGTACTAATTGTCGTGGAGCGCACACAGCTAATTATAGAGGATGCCCCGTGCACTTCCAGCTCCAAAAGTCGAAAGAATTTCCTTTGGCTTTAAGAATCCCACTGCCGCAGTCAACCACGACCGTCATTAATCCCAATAAATCAAAATCGTGCTCTAAACCCGAATCATACGCTCATGCAGCAAGTAATTCAGCGTCAAAACCAACTCACACCGATTCTGAAATAAATATCGCAACTCCTCCTCCAGAAGATTGACCAATTACTTTCCCTTGTCCAACCCCTCGTCACAACACTCACCCAACTCCTCCCCAAACTAATTGGACCATGAACGTGGCTCCAAATGGTCTCAAAATTTGCACCTGGAACTGCAGAGGAGCCCAAGGAAAATTCTATGAGCTCGAGGAGTTTCTCAAATCAAGTGACATTGACGTTCTACTACTAACAGAAACAAAAATTTCTCCCTCAAACGATTTCTTCATAACTGGCTATAAATTTACGCGGGCTGATCACCCTTCTAACCAAAGAAAAGGTGGTTCTGCTATATATATCAAAGCAACTCTGGAGCATAACGAACTGCCGCCCCTTCGGGAACAAAACTTTCAACTAGCACGAATAATCATTCCCATTCTTGGCCGAGCGTACGTCGTCGCATCGTTCTACTCAGCTCCTGAAAATATCGTCAGTGAATCAAATTTCCTATCTATAATTCAAACTATGGGTTCTAATTTCATCTTAGGAGGAGATTTCAACGCAAAACACCCTAGATGGGGCTCCACCACCTCCAATCCACGTGGTATGAATCTAATAAATCTGACCTACACACGCAATCTAGAGGTACTATACCCAAACGAAGCCACCCACTATCCCGACAACCCAGCTCACTCCCCCGACATTCTCGATTTCTTTCTCGCAAAGAATGCGTTCTCAAACTGCTCATGGCCATTAGTGTTGCATGATTTGAACTCTGACCATCTACCAGTTTTAATTGAGACGCAAGCCTCACCCACGACTACTACTCATAACAACAGAATTCCAACTGTCAATATCAATTGGCACGAGTATAAGGAACTTCTATCAGCCGCAACAATCACCAGAATCCCTCTCAAAACCCCTAAGGACGTGGACGTGGCAGTCGCCAGTCTGTCCCGTACGATAATGTTTGCTGCCTCTGCCGCTGCCTATCATAAACTCGGTTCCTCCACTCGTGGAAAAAGGACAACTCCCCCTCATATCGCTCAGCTTCTCCAAGTTAAAAGACTAGCTAAAATTCTATGGAATGTCACCCCCGTCACCCCGCCCACAAAACTGCACTGAACAAAGCATCTAAGGAGCTGAATGACGCACTGAAAAAAAAATAGACAGGAAGTAACGAATCGTAGCCTAGCCCTTCTGGATACCAGGGATGGAACACTGTGGAGAAAAACTAAATCCCTCACCAAAGAAAGTCCGGGCATAATACCTCCTCTTCAACTACATCAGCGATGGTACTCAACTCCTGCTGAAAAGGTTGAACTGTTCTCGGCAATTTTAGAGGAACAATTCACTCCAAACTCACAACCTAGCCCAATCGAAGACGAGGTCCAGCAGTCACTAACATCGCCTCTACAACTTAGCCCCTTCTACGAATTCTTTCGCCCAGCCCAAGTTAAAAATTTAATTCGGCGTTCTGCATGTCGTAAAGCCCCGGGAAATGATAATATCACAGCACCCCTATTAATCAACATACCTCGGAACACTCTTGTTTTGATCACTCAAATATTCAATGCCTGCCTGCGCCTAGGCTATATTCCCTCAAAATGGAAACATGCTATTGTTATCCTCATACATAAGCCCAACAAGCCCTCAAATAGTCCCTACAGTTATCGTCCTATAAGCCTTCTTCCTCTTCTCTCCAAAATCGAGAAATTACTTATTCCCAAACTCATTCCCTACCTAGAACCTCCCATCCCTGCCTACCAGTTTGGATTCCGCAGTGCCCACTCATGTCTTCATCAATTGCATCGTGTAGCTGACAAAATACTGGATACCTTCGAAAGAAAAGAAACGTGTATCTCAAAGAGGGATGAGAGCTAGCCGAGAATTAGAGGACTTGACGCTTAGTCTGAATGAGTGGGCAACACGATGGAAAGTGAAGCTTAACCCACAAAAGTCAAGCGCGGTAATCTTCACTTACCTTTTTAATTACGTCAAGCCTTCATTGACCATTGGCCAAGATGAAGTCCCTATAAAAACGGAAATCCGGTACTTAGGAATAACCTTAGACAAACGTCTCACCTTCAGAGCGCACATAACATCCGTAATAAAAAAATGTCGTCATCGTCTGAAATGCCTAAAACCACTTTTAGGAAACCGATCCCCGCTTCCACTCGATACAAAGCGCTTATTATACTTAATGCTCATAAGGCCAATTTGGGAGTACAGTGGCCAAATTTGGGGTGGCGCTTCAGACTCACAAGTGAAACGGGTTCAAACATTCCAAAACCGTGCTCTAAGAGTCATTACTGATGCACCATGGTACATCAGAAATTCCAATTTCCACAAGGATGTCGAAATACCAACTGTGAAAGACGTTCTACATTTCTCATACTCTCGCTTCCATAATCGTCTGCAAAGTCATCCGAATCCACTGGCTGCTAGAATCCCTTCCACAATTCCTCCGAGTCGACATAATCGCAGACTAAAGCGGAAACGGCACACTGATCTCCTCATCACATCAGAAGACAGCTCATAAACGTCTCCCTCCAACCTAAGTGTAGTGAACTTATATATCTTATGAGAGAAAGCTGCTGAGCTTAAACTCTCCTCCATGTTCCATGTTACCTACTATATTATTTTGTTTACTGTCCGAACTGTAATGCATTCGTGCAATAAGTTTCCATCATTAAAAAAAAAAAAAAAAAAAAAAAAAAAAAAAAAAAAGAGTGTAAGATTGTTTTCGGACTTGTGAACAGGGAATGAGCCTCTTGGGAGTGAAGCACATCCTAATCGGCGCCAGTAGCGCTACCGTCGATTTCTTTAGTCTTTGAATGCTCTATAGATGTATGTGTTATAATCCTTCTTAGGGATGTAGGGGGAACTCAGACATAAACGATGCCGGTGGATGAACAGTTGAACACACAATTTATTTTTGAGACAAGGTGGCCTAAAACTTAGCGGCTTTTTTTTAAGCGTCAACAGGTCAACAAAAAAACTTGGAGGTTACACTCAGGCACTTTCAATCAGGGGCGCTAAGCGCGCGTAATTACAATTTGAATTCACAACATTTCTCCCTTCCATAAAAAAAAAAGAACAACCAACAGTACAATTTCAATGGACAATACAATCGTACACACTTACAAAATACATAAATCAATGAACCTGAAAAGAAAAGTAATAAACCCGATTTTTGATTTTACAAAGATAGTTTTTTGGGAGGAAGTCTAAATCTTACAGAACGACGTACTGGAGTGGGGACCAAATCCGAGGAATTTCCAGGTTTAGAATTTACTGAGTCTTTTTTACGTTTACAAGGTTCCAAATCATCACTACAGGAAGGTCTGGGTTCAGGGTGGAGGCTCTCACTAAGGTGGCTAACTCTCAACTGATTTAAATGTACTTTTCGAATTTGACCAGTAGGCAACTTTATCAAATAAACAATACGACCAATCACCTCCATTACACGCCCTGGGATCCATTTTTGAACATCGCTCCGAACTGGGTTCAAAACGAGAACTTTATCGTTTATTTGGAACTTTCGTCCTTCCGGAATGCTTGAATTATCCCCACAGTGAGTAGGACGGTCATTGGGATGGAGCATACTTAACGGAGTTCGGGGGGTGAACTTGAGGAACAACTCTGACGGCGTCACTTTGGTTGAAGTGCATGGAGTATTCCGATAACAATACAAGAAATTATTTAACTTCCTGACTAATTCGTGAGACGTCAAGTGACCAGTACCTGCTACCACTCTTTTCAAAATTGACTTTTTAACGATCTGCACCGCACGTTCGGCCTGGCCATTGCTGGCGGGGTGCGGGACTTGTAATGAACTCCACGTTATTGAACTTTAAATAATTTTTAAACTCAACCGAGAAAAATGGGGGGCCATTGTCCGAAACGATAACCTGAGGGTAACCGAATCGCGAAAAAACACTTTTCAGGTTATTAATGACACTTTGAGCGCATGTCGACGACATTACAAACAACTCTAACCATTTACTAAACTCGTCGACAACCAGTAAAACTTGGGAGTTTTTTATTTGGAGAAAATCTATGTGCACTCTTTGCCAACAAGACCCGGACTTTTGCATCGGATGGTACTCCTTTTTTTGACTTTCATTACTCATAAACTGACAGGTGGAGCAACATTGTACGTGACGGACAATGTCATCATCTATGCCTAGTCACCAAACGAACGATCTGGCAAGCATTTCCGAACGCGTGACGCCTGGATGGTCTGCGTGAAGCAACGCCAAAACCTTGCGTTTCAAACTCTCAGGGATTACAACACGATTCCCACGCAGCAGACAGCCCTTGTCGATACTTAACGAATTTTTGACTTTGTAATACGGAAGAATTTCATCTGACAATTTTCCTTTCTCCCAACCGTCACGGGTGTACTCGAAAATTTTGTGGATCACGGGATCCTGTTTAGTTGCTTTAGCAACATCCTGAAACGACAACAACGATGCCTCGAATTCGTTGTCCAAAAAATAACACGAGCCAACGTCCAGTTCGCACTGGTTTGGAAGGGGGAGACGCGACATAGCGTCTGCATGGCCGATTGATGTGCCTTTTTTATACACGACCGTATAGTCATACGCGGACAAGCGCATAGCCCACCTCTGAAGACGTGAAGCTGTGTACAAGGAAACGTCCTTACGGGGATTGAAAATATATTTCAGGGGCTCGTGGTCCGTAACCAAAGTGAAGTGACGACCAATCAAATATTTTTCAAATTTACTTAATGCGAACATGATAGCTAGTGCCTCGCGGTCTATTTGACTATAGTTCCGTTGCGACTCGGTCAGGGTCGCAGAGACAAAGGCCACTGGCTTCTCTTGATCCTCTACGACGTGGCACAAGACAGCGCCAACTCCATATGAACTACTGTCAGCACTAACGACTACTGGTAACGACGGGTCGAATAATACTAATAAGGATTTTTCCGAAATGATATTTTTGGACTGCTCAAACACCTTTTGACAGCCTTTGGTCCACTGCCATTCACTGTTCTTATGTGTTAAACAAAGTAAAGGTTCTAATAAATCCGAAGGGCATGGTAAAAATTTATGGAAAAAATTTAAAAGACCGAGGTAAGATTTGAGCTCGGTTACATTGGTGGGACATGGAGCAGAACGAAGAGCCTCGATCTTACTAGGACTTGGGTGCAAACCCTCCTCATCTAAAACGTAACCTAGGTAGTTCACAGATTTGGAAAACCACTGGCATTTGTCGACATTAATTTTGACATTAAACTTGTTCAGTCGTTCCAAAACGGCGTACAGAGTTTCCTTACACTCGTTAAAATCTTTCCCGCCAAGAATTACATCATCTAGATACGCCGCTGCGTTTGGAATGCCTTCCAATACTTTATCCATTAAAGACTGAAACGTAAAAGGAGCAGACGAAATGCCGAAAACTAATCGGGTGTACTGATACAAGCCAAAATTTGTGTTGATAGTTAACAGGGGCTGACTACTTTCAGCTACTTTTACCTGAAGGTACGCATTTTTGAGGTCCAATTGACAAAACACACGGCAACCCTGTAAATTGTTAAAAATTTCTTCGATAAGTGGTAACGGGTAGTGGTTGACCCTAATTTGTTTATTAATCGTATTTTTCAAGTTGACACACAACCGCAGTGATCCGTCTTTTTTGGGAACACAAACTACTGGGGAAGCCCACTCACTGCTAACAACCTTTTTAATAATGCCCTTGCTTTCCAATTCCTGAATTTCCTTTCTATCTTTTCCCGATAAGCATAGGGAACCGAGTACGGACGATGAAAAACTGGAACCTCATCGTCTTTGAGATTAATGGTCGCTTCAAAATCATTAATAGGTAAATCGTTACTCTCTGGGAAGATATTAGGAAACTTCTTTTTTATATCGGACAACAGAAACTTGTGAGAGTTCCCCCCTCCTTTGGTTTGTTCGGATTCTGAAAAATTGACATTACCAACTGATTTCAACGTGGGAGGAAGTTTTCTCTCCAATTGGAGGGCTACAATGTCAAGCCAATCACGGCCTAGGAGTGGGAGTTTGAGTTTTGACCGTGAAATCACAATATTCAAATTATTGAACGTTTTTCCCTCGACAGTCACGTCGTGAAAACTGCAGAACCAACTATTTCCAAGAATTGATCATTTGCGGCTTTGAGCCTGAATTTATACGGGGACAACCGAATTTTAGGGAAAATCATCTTGAAAAGATCGTATGGGAAAATTGACGTGGACGCGCCACTATCTACTTCAAACTCAATTGGCTTGCGATTAATTAACAAAAAAACTTTTAGCGGGGTACTCACGATAGAATAACAAAGGTAAACTGACTTGTTATTGAAATGACATTTCTTCGCGATGTGACCACGACGACCGCAGGAAAAACACGTCCAGGAAGATGTAAAACAGTTCTCTTCGCTGTGACCGGGCCTGTCACAACGCCGACAGGATGCAGATGACTCTCTTCTGTCCGATGACGGCTGACGAGCGGTTTCTGTAGACCGCGTCCGGGAAGACGACCGGTATCGAGACTTGGACCGGTTTCGGTTAAAAAAAACTTGCTGTTCGACTGACCTTTGAACGTAGATCGCTGGTTTGATCGTCCGGATGATTTGACTGCGAAGCAAGACGAGACTGTCGAAGATGATTGCTCTTTCACGAGCCGTGACTCACGTTGGACTGACGCCATGTCAATGACGGCCTTGCATGCGTCGTCAAACGTAAGATGAGTAACTCCGATGAGTTTCCGAATCATACTTTCATCCGAGAGCCCGACTATCAACCGATCTCGGAGAGCCTGGTCGAGAAACTCTCCAAAATTGCAGGCTACTGAGAGTTGTTTGAGTCCGATTATAAAGTCTTGAACCGACTCACCGGGCATTTGTTTACGACAGTTAAACCGATAGCGCTCTGCTATTTCAATTTTCTGCGGCGAGTAGTGGCTCTTCAACGCGGAGACGACTTCCTGGTACGTTAACTGGAGCGGGGAACGAGGTACCACTAACTTTTGAGAATTTTGTACATGTCAGATCCGATGAGCACAACGAGCGTAGCAACTTTCTCCGCATCGGGTAACTGATTAACCGAGAAGAACGCTTGAAGTCTTTCTAGGTAATTCTCAAATGGCTCCTGGCCTTCGACGAACGGCTGGATAGCACCCACAATCCCGACACTTTGGGCCTGCGACTGACCGAGAAACTTCGTCGCGGGTGGCTGCTCCGACTGAATTTGAATATTTTTACCAGGATCCGACGAAATATCTGCCGCTGAGCACTCTGAGGCCACTTCATCCACCTCGTGGGACGGGTCGACGGACGGCTCCTCTTCCCGTTTCCGTCCTCAAACTTCTTCGACGTGAGATTCTCTTACGCCCCATCGTCGCCAGTTGTTATATCCTTCTTAGGGATGTAGGGGGAACTCAGACATAAACGATGCCGGTGGATGAAGAGTTGAACACACAATTTATTTTTGAGACAAGGTGGCCTAAAACTTAGCGGCTTTTTTTTTAAGCGTCAACAGGTCAACAACAAAACTTGGAGGTTACACTCAGGCACTTTCAATCAGGGGCGCTAAGCGCGCGTAATTACAATTTGAATTCACAACAGTATGATTTTCTCTTCCTCACATTAGTATCTCTTCAATTTTCCTTCTTTTCTTACTCGCCCCCTCCCCTTTTCTTAGGGTGGCTGAGCTGACGGCGGTGGCGATCGCCCCTATTGGTTTTATCGCGAGGCAAACCAGTTGCCTTCCAGTATTTTTTTTTTCTCTATAGTTCCTCGCCGAGATGAACTGTCAGAGGAAGTATTTCGTTTGATTGACTAATACAAAAATCAATGATATTTTTGGGATGAAGTTTCGCTTTGCAAATGAAAAACGAAAAAAAAAAAAAAAGTTTTGTTCCGACAGCAGCCTGTCGGGAAAAGTGCATTTCATTCATGCGACAATCGAGTCAAACCTCATAAGTTAGAACGAGATCAATCAATTATGAATGACATTTAGGCCGTGGTATAGAAAGTCAAAATAATAAAATCGTGTTTCTTTTTTCCGCAGGCCCCTTTTTTGACACCAACTGAGGGGGAACAAAATGATGAAAATGAAAAATGAAACAGAGTCGGTTTGGTTGCCTACACGATATGGGAAAGCGGACTCTTGTTAGAGGAGTTATTTGCAATTAAAATCTTTATCCCGGCCTAAATTTCATTCATAATTGATTGATCTCGTTCTAACTTATGAGGTTTGACTCGATTGTCGCATGAATGAAATGCACTTTTCCCGACAGGCTGCTGTCGGAACAAAACTTTTTTCAGATTACATTAATTTTCAGATCAGTTACATTAGGTTAAATAGTATGTCACAATTTCATCATTGCGGAATGCGGACTGCCTGGGTTCGAATCCGAAACAATTTTAAATTTTTTTTTTTGTTCCTCCCTTTTTGGCCCACCTCAGGATTTTTTACTCAAGATTTATTAGGCTGTAGGCAAATCAAATAAAAGAGACGGCTCAAAATACAATCTCAATGAAATTTTTTGGTAATTGGGTGGTCCAGTAAAGCATAGCGTTAATTTAATAGCTCCCCTCCGCCGAGAACTCCCCTGCCATATCAACGGATTTGGTTCACAAAGGTCTCATTCGAAAGCGCGTTCATTTCTCATTACTCGAGTCAATTTTGGGGGCAATTGCAGCAACAGCCGTGCGGTAGCGAATTTTCAACTAATTCAAACCCCTCTTTCACACCGTTCCCGTGGACCGATTCATCTGGATCACGAACTCGTCCGAGATATTCACGCTATTGATTTTTAGACCAAATTTGGTTGCCCTAAGTAAAAAATTGCGACCGTGATCGTGCTAACAAGCGAGGGGCCATATATATATATAAATAAATATATAAATATATATATATAGCAAATCGAACCGACCTCGGATTCGTGTTCTAGGGGTTCTGAAACGTGAAAAAAAAGTATCACAACCCATATGTGCGACCATCAGGGCGAGACCAATAGTGCATTTTTTGAATGAAATGCACTAAAAGAATTGTTTTGGAATTACAAAGCAACCTGTGGGCCTAAAACTCCGCAGGGGTGCTCTGCTCGTTCCTTTTCGAAGAGGTTTGAATCGCTATCGTGCACATAAAAACCTTCGAAGAACATAATTACGTAGGCGGGCATTTAAAAATATTAAAGCGTAGGTAAAACAGTTTTTTTTACTATAAACCTAAGGACTTCCATTTTAATTTTATACAGTCGAGTGAAATAGCTGAACAAATAAAACCCGGTCAATGAATAATTAAATGGGATGAACGTAATGATTTATTTTTAATTAAGTCGCCCCCGTACTGCACGGCCCTCTTTGATGAGTTCCAACCTCGTCCCTACCAAATTTTTTTTTCTCTTCTAGTTATAATGTTGAACTTAAAATAAACACCATTGATGAAAAAGCCTTCAACCTGAACGGGTCAGACCCGAAACAGTTTTATATGAATCATAACGCAGCAGGTTATCAAGAAACTTGAGGGATTTTTTTTTTATTTTTATTTTTCATTAGATTGGTTTTTTGGGAAACGTTCCAGGGGCCTTTATTACTACAAGGGAACTCCTATGAAAACGCCCTCTCGATGTTAATTCACCTCAGGAAGGTGTGGGCGGGTATCTATTTGTGTTTAGAGAGCGTTTAGCTGAATCTTATGGGAAGAAAGGTGACGGTAAAGAGGGTTGGTTTTGAAAACCAAAAACTGAAAAGAAAAAAAAAAAACTTCTGGCTCATCATTTTTCCCTCTCACTCACCCTCCGTGTCCAAAGAATGATTGATGGATTTTGGAAGGAGAATGTTTAAAAAAAAAAAAATGCCGAGGTCGAAGATTTCTTAACGTCGGCATAATTTTTACAATAGGGACTCTGCGAAAATTTACAATATAGCAATGAAATTAAGATAACTTATTACGCCCGATAAAGAACAATTTTAGTGACTGTTTGATTAGTGATAAACTGTTAAAGATTACAAATAATTATCCCTTCTACTTCAATGCCATAAAAGCAAGTGCTTTTAGCTGGAACTGTAAGGCCTTGAAAACTAATTTTGGATACAGGGGGATGATGCTGTAATTAGTAATAGTAATCGTTGGGGAAGGACAGTGCGAACAGCCAGAAGTCGTCGTATTACAAGGGACTTTAAAGGAGTTAACAACTAGCTCAATATCAGGTAAATAAGTGTCATATTTAAACGTAGATAACGTTTTACTCGAGGTGTATACTGAGTGATTATTCGATGGAATGCAAGAAGAGGTGAGGTGCGCGAGTACAGAAGGAGGAGGAGGAGGTAGCCCTGCCCTTCTCACATGTGGTGTGGAGTGGAGAAAAGTGAGTAAATACGAAAAACGTTATATCCACGTCTACGAGGTCCGCGGACCTGCTACAATTTTATTGGTATCCCCTTTGCGAAGCCTCCAACGGGCAAACATCGATTCAAGGTAACATTTTAAGCAATCCCGCACACGTTTAAAAAAAAAAAAAAAAATGCTTTGAGTCTGAAAGTTTGGGGGAAGATATTTTTTTCTCGCTATCGATGTCTTAGGCTCGTTTCACAAACACGCGGTTTCCC